>CAJQZN010031192.1:251-12093 GCA_907164685.1 Colias eurytheme | reverse complement strand
GCGGGATATTGGCTGGGAACAGATCGTTGCAATCACCTTAAGTAAATTAGTGTTCGGAAATAGTTACGCATAATCCCGTATCGTGTGACAATGGAAACGCACAAACACTTGTGATTCACGCCGTTGCGCATTGTACATATGTACTCGTATTCGCAGTGGATCAGTGGTTAGGATCGGGACTCGGGGGTTCGATAATTAGTGTGTGAAAAATAGAACAGGGAAAAAATCATTTTATTAGGTTCAGTAGGTACATTATATAAAAAAACACTAATAAATACAAAACATAATAACTGCTTATTTATATAATAAATTTATGCTGCGTATAAAATAAATATAGATACAGATTTTTTTTAGTTGGTAAATTTTTTAGTTCATTATTTGTATTGATGAAAATGTCTTCCTAGTAGTAAGCATGAAAGTATCAAACTATCGATAAAAGATCGTCATTGTTAGATCTTTTAATTTTTGTTCGAAAATCTGTTAACAGTCTGAAAAAGTTGCATCATAATCGTTTCAGCCAATTCCTAGAATTACTGGAAAAAAACGGACAAACACAAAAATAACGTGCCTCGCTGAATAATGGGTACTTTTCATTCACATCGGCTAATACACCAGACAATTGTTTAAAATAATCTACTTAATACTATTATTCCTTCAAATATTCATTCATTCAAACACATAATTCATTATAATACAATTAAAACAGTTCCAAATATGAGGAGCGGTCTGAATTATAATATCTACGTGACAGAAACGTAAAGTTATTATTGAAGTATTCAATTGAATTGTTTTCAAACGTGCTAGTATAATAATCTTATCATCACTACATAATCCATACTAATATCACCTAATATTATAAATGCGAAAGTAACTCTGTCTGTCTGTCTGTTACTCAATCACGCCTTAACTACTGAACCAATTTGCATGAAATTTGGTATAGAGATATTTTGATACCCTAGAAAGGACATAGGCTACTTTTTATCCCGGGAAAATGACGCAATCCTGGAAGTCCCACGGGAACGGGAACTATGCGGATTTTTCTTTGACTGCGCGGGCGAAGCCGCGGGCGGAATTCTAGTATAACATATATATATCTACTCCATGACGTTACGGTTTAGTTTCACTTTCAATTCAACGACCGATTTGCAACTACATTAGGTACTATTTTTCTACCCGCATATTATTATACCAAACTACCCTAAACCTTACAACAAAACATCCCTCTATCAACCGATGTCACAATTTGCCCAACCGATTACGAGCATTGCGCAAACAGACAAACAAAAACTCACCGTAATGACGGGAAAGCAAGCGGAGTCGGGTGTTTGTTCAATATCATTAGACGCGCCTTTGTTGGTACAACGTATTGATCAATTTATGATGTATGGATGCAAAGGTATTGATGTTCAAACATACGAAACAAATTATTGTTCTTTATACTATACCAGCTTTACGCCCGCGGCTTCGCCCGCTTTGTTTAAAACCTAATAAATTATATCTTCTTATATATAAAAATGAATCGCAAAATGTGTTGGTAAGCGCATAACTCGAGAACGGCTGAACCGATTTCGATAATTCTTTTTTTATTATATTCCTTGAAGTACGGGGATGGTAAACGGGGATGATGTAGAGAAAACGTAAATATGTACCACGGGCGAAGCCGGGGCGGACCGCTAGTACCTACTAAAAGCTTCATCTTGAATCACTCTATCTAAAAAAACCGCATCGAAGTCCGTTGTAGTAGTTTTAAAGAGATAGATAAGCTGTGCCGTGCGGTTTCACCCGTGTGTAATAAATGCAAGTATTTCTATAGCTCATGTGTTATTCTGATGTTTAACCTATATTCCTGTAAAGTTTCATCCAAATCCATTCTGCAGTTTTTTCGTGAAAGACTAACAAACACACATACATCCTCACAAACTATCTCGTTTCTAAATTATAATATTTAGTAGGGTAACATAAATAGAATGAAATCGATTGGTAAGATTTGAGAAACCAATGTGGTTTTAAATCGGCCCATTTATTACGGATCCACGAAGCTACAGACATACACAATTACTAAATTTATAACATTCTTTGCTCAGGGGTTAAAAACCTGACCATTATTATATCTAAGTATAATATCCAGTAATTAGCAAAGTCAATGTCTACAAAACTAACTTGCAAGTTACCTTAGGGATAACTTGCAAATATATAAGTGATTTGAGCTTAATCTAGTGTTTGTTTTGAGAGCTAACTTAGCTTACTTAATATATCTTAATCACTACATAGTATAAAACAAAGTCGCATTCTCTGTCCCTATTTCCCTATGTCCCTATGTCCCTTTGTACGCTTAAATCTTTGAAACTACGCAACGGATTTTGATGCGGTTTTTTTTAATAGATAGAGTGATTCAAGAGGAAGGTTTATATGTATAATAACATCCATTAAATAGTGGAGAAGTACTGTTATTTTTGAGGTTTCTAATGTGATGTCGTAAATAATTACATTTTATCCGCTTACATTGCAAACGCAGGCTGAACCCTACGAGTTTTATCAAAATAATGTACTAAGTATTGTACACATTGAAAAGGTCTACAGAAAAGTCCGCGATGGCATATGTCTATCTCTTATGGATAACCCACAATAACTTTATTTTGTCATTTACTTTTTACGACAAATAATGGCTAAATTTCGAAGCGATTTTAACCAATACAGCATTAATCCTTAACCTTCAATACATTATTCATTTAATATAGATCTATATGGCCCTTTACACCGTATGATTTAAGTGAATATTTTCGAAGATATTACAGATTTAAAAATTGCGGGGCGTACCGTTTGCGGCGGTACCGGCCGGCCGGGCCGCTATGTTTTTATATACAACGTTAAAAGTTTTTCTGTAGTGTATATTTTAGTATCAGCATTGCACCCGTGCGAAGCCGGGGCGGGTCGCTAGTACTATTATAAAGGCGAAAGTTTGTATGGATGTATGGATGTTTGTTACTCTTTCACGTAAAAACTTCTGAATCGATTACAATGAAATTTAGCACACATATAGAGGGTAACTTGGATTAACACATAGGATAGGTTTTATCCCGGAAATCCCACGGGAACAGGAACTATGCGGGTTTTCCTTTGAAAACGCGGGCGAAGCCGCGGGCGGAAATCTAGTATCTAATAAGCTACTTAGTGCTTAATATAACATGTAATATTCGACAATGGAGTTTCTTGCCGGTTCATCTCCATAGATACTGCTTTCCGAATCGGTGGTAAATGTTAAAACTGTTATGACGATTCAAAAGTGCTTCTAGAAGAAATCCAATTGAATAAATGTTTGAGTTATAGTTAAGTTACAGATAGCGAGGTTGCTGTCTCATTTTCAACCAACTTTAAAAAAGTAGGTTCTTATTTCGACTGTTCTTTTTAACACGCTTATATTAGCTTCACCTGTATGTTTGTATGCAACCGACTCCTTTAGATTTTGACCCACTTTAAACGGACAGATTTAATTCAAACTTTGTACACTTATTAAGAATCGATGACAATAGAGCATTTCATGAGTTTGCGTATTTTTAGCTATATTAATTACTAGCGGTCCGCCCCGGCTTCGCCCGTGGTATATAATATTTACGTTTTCTCTACATAAGAACCATCCTCGTACTTCAAGGAATATAATAATAAAAGAATTATCGAAATCGGTTCAGCCGTTCTCGAGTTATGCGCTTACCAACACATTTTGCGATTCATTTTTATATTATAGATTACTAGCTGCTCCGCCCGGTTTCACCCCCGTGGCTCCTCTCCTGTTGGTCGTAGCGTGATGATATATAGCCTATAGCCTTCCTCGATAAATGAGCTATCCAACACCGAAAGATTTTTTCAAATCGGACCAGTAGTTCCCGAGATTAGCGCGTTCAAACAAACAAACAAACAAACTCTTCAGCTTTATAATATTAGTATAGATTTTGAATTGCAGTGAACTTAGAGGCTTCGAAGTTCGAACTATCGACTGGGTGAACCGATTTTGATGATACATTTTTTATTTGAAAGCTAGTGCTATTCGTTTGGTCTAAGTTAAGTTTTATCCAGTTCTGACAATTTTTTAGTTTAGTTTTTTTTGTAAAAAAATTACTCGAATTTTTTTTGGCATTTTTTCTTTTTTTATAATCTAAACTGAACTCAAACTCAAGCACTGAACTCAAGGGGTAAAATTAATTATTCCCTTTTATATAATTTGATCAAAGCTTCCTTCAGCTTTGTAGTCGACGTGTGATGTGTACTTATATTCTTGTAAGGATTTAACATGTTACTATAATATATGATTCCCGGAATCGTCTGGTTTTTTGTATGAGGAATGCGCTGCGTATTTTAACATCAATTTTTGATATCTAGTGTTTGATATTTCGCGAGTATTATACATTTAGAAATAAGATTTTAACGTATTTTAAACGTGATTTATTCATTGTATTATATTATTCGCAAAGTGTGCGAAAGTGTGCGCATCTTTATTCAAAAACATGTTTTTCTTATAATTTTTCGAACCCACTACCTCCACCTCTTACCACTGAACAACCGCACCTCACTTGTTACAGCAGTCACGTATCAACAACAGGTGATATCGATAGAAAGTTACACGAAAAACCTTTCAGCGTGTTTTTCCTTGAGACACAAAATGCGTATGAAAATACGTAATTTTTGTGATATTTTTAAGATATTGTAATCATTATATATACCTATATATAGTATCTATGAAAAGAAAACTGTCTGTCGCTATGTATTCTTTTTTTTTATTGTGTGATAGGGAAGCGCTTGACCACGATCTCGTCTGATGGTAAGCTGAGATGTGGCCTAAGATGGAGCGCGCTTCCCTAGAAGGTACCCGTTCACTCTTCGCTTGAAGACCCCCATATCTTAAGATGTTAAAACTGCGCAACAGATTTTGATGCGGTTTCGTTAAAAAGATAGTAGTTCTTAAGGAAAAATTTCTTAACTTAACTTACTAGCAGTTAAAACCGTATAGTTCCTGTTCCTGTGAGATTTTCAGGATAAAACCTATCCTATGTCCTTTCTCAGGTCAACTATCATTTTATCAAATTTCATCCAAATCGGTGCGTAAGTTTAGCCGTGACAGACATACAGACAGACAGAAAAATAATGAACATAAACATGATTCAAGTATATTGAACTCTTATTGAACTTATTAAACAATAACTTTAAACTTTAAAGTATACTAAGTTGCGGTATTCGACGCATATCGATGTATTGTATGAGCAAAGTATTTCTACACACTTAGTTGTGTTTTAAGTTAAATCTTAACTTGAATGGAAATTGAGGTTCATAAATCTTTTTTTATTCTTTTGATTGTGGCAATTTCATTGTATGTTTTTTTTATGATTCAAGTTTTGACTATAAATAGGCTTGTTTGATAAAAAATGTATTTTTTTCATAATTTCGCCCAAAGCGATTCGCGTCATCATTTCTCTCTCGAACATCTAAGGATTGGAACTCTCTATAACTCATACAGTTTTTCTATCTTCTTACAATCTACAACACACTTATTTACATTCAAAGCAAATGTAAATAAGCACCTTCTAGGACCTAGGTAAACATGCTCCAACTTAGGACGCGTTGTCACTTACCATCAGGTGAAACAGCGGCCAAATGTTTACCTATTCATGAATAAAAAAAAATAAAAAAATTTCGGTATGAATACAAAATGAATCTCAAAACATTTTAATGTAGAAAGTAATAAATAAATAACCAGGCAATCAATGATTTTATTCCATTACAAAAAAATTGTTCACATTTTCAACACCATTTAAACAATAAAAGAATTAAGAGAAATACAAAAAAACCCTTTTCCATTAACAAATTCGACCATTCCATCAGTTCGTGTTACGATAAATATGTGCCCGCCGGGAATCGAACCCCCGATGTAGTAATTAACTGGATCACGCTTGGTTGTGAACCGACTTGGAAAAAGAGGCAATATTCTTCCTTCTTCAATCTATACTAATATTGTAAAGCTGAAGAGTTTGTTCGTTTGTTTGAACGCGCTAATCTCGGGAACTAGTTCCGATTTGAAAATTTCTTTCGGTGTTAGATAGCCCATTTATCGAGGAAGGCTATAGGCTATATCTTAATACTATTATAAAGGCGAAAGTTTGTATGGATGTATGGATGTATGGATGTTTGTTACTCTTTCACGTAAAAACTACTGAACCGATTACAATGAAATTTAGCACACATATAGAGGGTAACTTGGATTAACACATAGGATAGGTTTTATCCCGGAAATCCCACGGGAACGGGAGCTATGCGGGTTTTCCTTTGAAAACGCGGGCGAAGCCGCGGGCGGAAATCTAGTGTGTATATCACTACGGACCAACTGGAACGGATCTACGCGGGTAAAACCGTGAAGCGCAGCTAGTCAATAATATTATTATATAAGCTGAAGAGTTTGTGAAGTAAAACTTCTTTAGGCGCGTTGGGAGTAAAATTTCAAGGTCCCGTCATGACATCCATCACGTCATGGAGTAAGGCGACGATTTTCTTTTTTTAAAACTTTATTGCCTTTATGATGAATGTAGTTGTAACATCTAAGCTAAATAATATGAAAAGGAACCCTAGTCCCAGGTCCGTCCCCGGAGAGGGCCCGGCCAAATGGACGGCCCATGTTCTGCCCCGCCGGGGACCGTGTGAGGAATACCTTTAATGGACCTTTTAATTAATATATTCGGGGCAAATTTTTCGTTCTTGGAATGGAGAAAAAATGTGGACAATTTTGAGATATTGTTCAATTTAAATTTTGTTGGAACATTTTATTTTTGAAGATAAAATTGCGTAAAATTGTAGGTAGTTTATTTATTTAGGTATACGGGGTGAGGTAGGCTATTAAACAAGTCATTTACTGCGACTTTGTCTGGATTAAACTTTGTATGATGATGATGATAAGCCCCGCGGTTTTACCCGCATTGCTCCGCTACTGTGGGTCTTAGCGTGATGATATTTAGCCTATTGCCTTCCTCGATAAATGGGCTATCTAACAGTGAAATGTTTCTTTTTCAAATCGGACCAGTAGTTCCTGAAATTAGCGCATTCACACAAACAAACAAACTCTTCAGTTTTATTATATGAAGTATAGATTATATTTACGTGTTTTTATTTAAATATTAGTATAAAACAATCATCAATAATTTATCAATAGTTGTAAATTTTCTTAAGCTGTAATTTTATTCCGAAACGAATAAAACCAAGGGAAAAGCTTAGTGTTGAACAATATAAAAACATTTATATAAAACGTCGTTTGTCCATTCTTGTATAAAAGCCAATCACTTAACGACGCGATGATCAAATTTGTGTACTGCGATTTAAGCGTCTTGATACTTTGAATATTTTCATTGAGATTCATCATTTCTTCTTCTAAACATTTATCTAATATAATTAAGAGATAATTATATTTGACTATCAAAAAACAACATTCTCATCGAAATCAATCCAGCCATTTCGGTTCTTAGGATTAACCAAAACTACGTTATAAAGCTTTTATCATATGCAACATTAATATCAATTAATTGTTGATATAATTTATTGCATATGTAGAGATAATAAAGCAATAGTTACTATGCTGCAAATGCTGCAATTACAATCAACACATCACAGTATAATAATTAAAATATCACAATATCATTGATACAATTACAGAGCTATTCGATTACTTTTAATTTATATTTATTAATTGAATTATTTTATTGATTAATTGGTTTGTTTTATTGTTTCAGGTAATTTCAACGTGTGCTTTTATGTGTGGCTGGTAAAACTTCGAAATATGTTTATCTTAACTTAAGTCTATTGTAAACAAAAACACTACAATGGTGGCTATCTGATAGGTACTGAGTTCGTTCGTGGTGAATAAATAAAGTGACCGTAACAAGTATTTAGGAAGATATGTTATTATTATGTAGTTTACTAAGTATTTTTACGGGACATAGGGAAACGCTTGACCACTATCTCGCCTGTTGGTTAGCGAAGATGTGGTCTAAGATAGAACGCGATTCGCTAGAGATACCTTTTCGCTCTTCTCTTGAAGTAATTTATTCAAAAGTAAAATTCTTCTGCTTATCAGTATCAGTTACAACTTACAAGTGAACTACTAATTCTTGATATTATCGAATTCAAAAAAACAATCTTTACAGCTCTATTATATAAGTGAATCGCGTTTAAACAAACGAACAAGCTGCACCTTATGTAAGTATAGATATCCAAGTATCAATACTGTCAGTCGCGCTATAATCACTATTGACAAATCGTTTTCGATCGAGGGCCGATTCGCGCGATTTCGGCCGCATCCGTTTCCTGTTTGGTTTTTCATATTACTAGCGAATACTCGCGGTTTTTCTTGCTTTAAGTAACTTATATATAATTAATTTTAATTTACTTGACAATCAATGCTTGTGTGAAATGAAATTTTAAACCAATTATAAGTACATATGTTCGTTTTTGCATGTGTGTTCACAAGATGAACAAATTAAGATGATTTTTAGGGTTCCGTACCTCAAAAGGAAAAAACGGAACCCTTATAGGATCACTTTGTTGTCCGTCCGTCCGTCCGTCTGTCAAGACCCTTTTTCTCAGGAACGCGTGGAGGTATGAAGCTGAAATTTATATCAATTACTCAGGTCTACTGTGCCTTGAAGCTGTGAAAAAATCAAACTTCTAAGCCAACGCAATCAAAAGATACAGCCGTTTATGCCGCAAATTTTCGACACTTGCAAGGGAATCAAAACCTACAGGGTGCTTCCCGTGAACTCAGAATCTTGAAATTTAGTACGAAGCAACGTCTTATAGCATAGATAAAGGAAAAATTACGAAAACCATAAATTTTTAGTTACATCACATAATATATTTTTTTTTAATAATTTTAAACTTACTACCCATAAACTTCCTCATAAACGCGTAGAGGTATTAAATTGAAATTCATACCAAATACTCAGGTCTATAATACCTTTAAGCTGTAACAAAATCAAACTTCTATGTCAACGCAATCAAAAGAAACAGCAATTTAAGCTGCATATTTTGAAACTCGCAAGTACTCGCAAGGGAATCAAAACCTAAAGGTTACTTCCAGTCGACCTAGAATCTTGAAATTTGGCATGAAGCAACGTTTTATAGCACACATAAAGGAAAAATTCCGAAAACCTTAAATTTTTAGTTACATTACAAATTATATATTTATTTTTTAATAAATATAAACTTATTACTTTTTTCCTCATGAACGCGTAGAGCTATCAAGTTGAAATTCATATCAAATACTTGTGGTCCGCCCCGGCTTCGCCCGTGGTACCTACATGTTTAAACTATCCTATCTCTCAAGTTGGATCGAACTGCACATGGTGTGCGAATTTTATTATAATCGGTTAAGTGGTTTAGGAGTCCATTGAGGACAAACATTGTGACACGAGATTTATATATATTAAGACTTAGATCTAATTGCCTTTAACCCGTGAAAAAAAAATTGCAGGTTTGTACGGAACCCTCGGTGCGCGAGTCCGACTCGCACTTGGCCGGTTTTTTTATTTAATGCTGGCGGTTTTCGTGTGCTCTGATAACCTTACTTAGGTACTAACGTTCTTAATTTTTTGTATGGGTTGTCTGGTAGAAATTGCTTAGAGTGACAAGAGCATAGCGTATTATAGAGAGTAAATAACACCTTAAAACACCATTTAAAACTTTTTTTTGCTTTTATATAAGAAAAGCTTATTTCAATAGAAAAACTGACTTCACAGAAAGCTAAAAATAAAATAATATCTTATAACACTGGGCAAGACAAACAATTAATTATATTTCGTAAAATTTCCAAAAATATGAATAAAAAACAATGAGGTATTATGTACACAATGTAATGATGAAACACGCAATAATAGAAAAGGCGTTTTGTACACGGAGCGGTTGAAACGCCGCGTTTTATTAATTCCACAAATGTACACATGATTTTTTATTGTATGAATAATTGAATAGAGACAGAAACATGTTTGAAGGGTGTTTTTCATCAATTTTAACTTATATGCGTTAGTTCAAAATTTTCATATCTATGTTTCAAGGCCTGAAAACAGTATAAAATATAAACATTTTTAGCCTCACCTTATATACTTCGCCAAGATAGTAACATAAACTGCACTCATACTAAAAAAACTACACTCGTAACGTTTTTTTTAGGCCGTCAAACCATGTCTTATAGTCTATGCTGTATATAACGTAGCGTTTTTTCCACTTTAACATAACGTAGCGTTTTTTCCACTTTAACATAACGTAGCGTTTTTTCCCGTATCCTTCAAACCGCTGCGTCTGTAAACAGCCTTATCGTTTCAAGAACTGTTCGAATAAGTCACAATATTATGATAATGAAACGTATTTAATATTCTTAAATTAATGATGTCGGAATAACCTGGGGCGGTTGTTTACGAACGTTTTATTTCTGACTAGATAGAGCCTGCGGTTTTGCTTCTGTTTTAGTATGAAGTTTATAGAATTATAATTTTTGAATGGGATAGGGATATAAATATGTTTATTATTCGTTCATGCAAATACTATTTAAAAATAGACTGTCTGGTTTAACTTAGATTAAACATAGATGTACCTATAATTTTTAAGTTAAAACTATTGCTACAAAATAATTGCATTCCGCTAACCTATGCCTATAATTACGTTTCTCTTGAAGATCATAACGTACCTACATACATACAAATTTTCATCAGAATCAGTTCAGTGGTTTCCTATAAACTAGTGAACCGATTCTAGACATAGATAGTTATCATACTACAATACTTCGAAACACATTATCAACATGGCGGTTCAATAGCTCTCGAGTGGCCCGCGCAAATTGCTTTTGGCGCGAACTGTCACCTGTCAATGTCACTTGACGAGCTGTCAATGCGATTTGTTGTCTGTGGCGGTTATGACTAGTGTTTTATTGTTGATTTTAAGTAGTAATATTAGTTGGTGCGTGGATGTGATTTTTTTGTTGGGAAGTTGTTGGTATATGAAGAATGATAATTTTTAAATATATTGTATTGGTAGAAAACACAAATATTTGTGTGGTGGACATGAAGAAAAAAAATGTCTCGGTAGGTATGGCAGGACACAGAAGGCTGATCACCTACTTGTCCCTAAAGAAAATCGATCATTTTAACAGATGTATCATGCATAATGCATCTTACTCGACATGGGACTTCGCTTTTTTTACTACTTTGGAATAGATAAACTATCTCTACCTGAATATTTCATCACTTAAAGCCTACCGGTTCTGTAGTAAACCATATATTTTCTTAAAAGTATCAAAAGCACAAAATTTAAGCTCACTACGAAGATTATTGAATTAGAAATTTAAAAATATTTGACAGTTACTAGTTGGCTTCCCGCCAATTTCTTATCTGTGGTCGTAAAGTTTTCTAAAATCCAAGATGGCGGGTCTCTTAGCTTCTAAGTTTTAGAAAAGGTTCAATTTTTAGTGTGTTTAATGTTTTGTTGAAATTGAATAATTCTTAATATTTCTAATACATAGTAGATACATTATTATTAATAGTAGATAGTAGATACATACTTTACGATTCTGTGGTAATATAAAGTATTAAAATTCATTGGATTTAATTTTAAATCATAATCTAGATGAGAAAAATAACTAAACCACGTCAAAGTAATTATTAAATCAAATAATACAATTTCTTTATAAACGATTTTTAGAAATATTAAAGCAAACGGTTCGGGAAGTTCTACAGAAAATAGCCGATAAGATACTGTAGTTCATAGTATCTTCTTCTTATATATAAAAATGAATCGCAAAATGTGTTGGTAAGCGCATAAC
>CAJQZN010031189.1:0-13115 GCA_907164685.1 Colias eurytheme | reverse complement strand
GTTATGCGCTTACCAACACATTTTGCGATTCATTTTTATATATAAGATAGATGATAAATCCATAAAGGCTACATTATTTCATAATTGATATGAATGGCCCGGTCAGAAAAGACATTCAAGGTCGTAAAATTGCGTCTGTAACAATTTTAAGTCTTATGGGAAAATATGAAAAGACACCATCAATCTATTATTTACTATTTTTCTTTCAATCTCGCGTATAGATAAATAAATAAATATTTTTGTTAAAACTCAAAGTTCAGAATGGCAATATATGTAAGAAAAGACTTCAACGTCTATTTTTTCTATGTAGTTTCACATGATTTACAAAATATTTAAACATTTCACAAAAAATGTGGTATCCAACCACATACCTAAATGACTAAAAACGTTCTATGAAACCTAAAACATGACTTGCATTTTTATCTACATTGAAGATATTACAAGACCTACTTACATCGCATGTCATCATGTCATGTCACGAACAAAATATATTGTTTGTTTAACATGAAGACATTATGTGCAATCTTTCGACAATTTAATAGCTAGCTTATGTACCAGAATAACGCATAAGATTTAGCTAATAGCTAGGTACGTATATAGATTTTTGAGAAGATATTATTTCATAAGGAACTGGCAATGTAGAGCATATCAAATAAAAATACATATTATACATCTTTCTACTTGATATCCGGTAATAATTCAAATTTGAATTTATGTTCTAAACTTGAGGTCCTCCCGGCTTCATCCTTGGTACTAGTTTAGATGTTTATGTTTTCTCTCCATAAGGACCATCTTCGTACTTCAAGGAAAAAAAAAAGAATAAAAAAAGAATTAACGAAATGGGTTCAGCCTTTCTCGAGTTTTAGCATCACATTAGGCGATTCATTTTTATTATAATATAGAGATTGTATAGATTTCAGATGACGTCTGTTACCATCTTTGTGCTGTGGCCTGTCAAAATCCAGCCTACCATACAGGGCATACGATTAACTCCAAACAACTGGTAACTATTGTTATCCAAGAACACACGTAACAATAATCAATATTACAAGCTCGTAACAGTCTCCTAATATGTAACAATTAAGTTGTATATCATTTCAATTGATGTTTAACTGTTTGTTTATTACTAATACTTATTATATCTACCTAAACACGAGGTTAGGACGTTTGTTACTGATTCACACAAAACTTTTGAAATTTAGTATTCATGATAGAGGTTAGAATTCAGCAAAGTTTAGAGAAATTGAAAATGAAATTGAAAAATAAATTTCATGATGTTGCTTAAAAACTACAAAACAATTCCTTGGCATCATTAGATATTATTATTATGTATGAAACAGAAAAGTTAAATTAAAATGATACGAAAAGAACAGCTATAGGCATTGTTTAGAGTTTAAACCAATAATATGTATCCTATCCTATCCTACTAATATTATAAATGTGAAAGTTTGTGAGGATAGATGTATGTGTATGTATGTATGTGTGTTACTCTTTCACGCAAATAATACTGAACCGATTATAATGAAATTAGCACACATATAGAGGGTAACTTGGATAAACACTTAGGATAGACCAATATTATTCCCAGTACTGGGACACGTACATACGTTTGGCTCGCGTCCATGCCGCCCACCTAGAGAGATTTTCCTTCACTTTTCCTGACCACTTTGACAAGCGAACATGTCTCGATGACGAGCAGTATTATTTCCATTATGGAAAAATGACAGCGCTCTAGCGCCATAATTTTACCTCAATTCATGTCTAATTATGAATAATTTTATAAATATGCATGCAATTTGTTTTCGCATGTTCATATTAAACAATACAAACCTTAGCATGATTAAGCCATTTTATTAAATGGATACAATTTAAATTTTATAAAACTTAAATGCGTCGAATAATTCAGTATAATAATCATTAAACACTGATTTTGGCTAATTACAGAACATTTATCTTTTTATATCTGTTGTTCTGAAAAGCTTTAATTAACAACATTAAATACGATTTAAACATAATTTTATTTTTCGATGACGATATTATGGTCATATTATTTTAAGTGTTATTTTACATGTATTTGTTAGAATCTTAGGTTAGAATGCGTAATTATGTATTTTATAAATCTGTTAAAAGGAAAAAATAATTAAGTCTAATATTAAGGCACTTAGAATAAATATTTGTAAAAGTTGCAGAAAGTTTTTTTGTCAGCAGCAAAAGTTACTTTTCGAAAAATTACTGCAGGAACCTAGCGCCTAGTATACTATAGCACCTATTTCTTGTGTGTGTCTAATAAATAAATGAATTAACGTATTGTGTTTTTATTTATTCATCTAAATCTGATTAGAAAAATCATATAACATGGTACATCAGTAAGTATAATGTTAAATTTTAAATATAAACCCAACATATGCATTATTACTACTAATTATTATCAAAAGATTCTATAATCTATCCAAATTTTCGATATAAATCAATTTAAAAATAAACAAGCTGTGTCAAAATTAAGTACATATTTCTATATAGTTCTTTATTGTGGTTTTGATGTATAACATAAATTACTGTAAAGTTTCATCCAAATACGTCCAGTAGGTACATTTTGAGCCAATCGTGGAATCATATCAGATTGGTCTATAATATTATGCTTGTGTGTCTGGATAAAACAGAGACAAAGGTCAGCTTCCTATTAGAAGAAGATATTTTACCTTATCTCATTCCAATAGCAAGCTCCTTGAATCGTTACATTCTAAAAACAAATAAATATTCAAGTCAATTTGATCCTCTAACCTTAGATTTTTAGGATTTTCCTTATTATGATACAAATGTAACCCCGGACATGGACAACGCTGCGGACGTCCGAGCGGTAACATTACGGCACGTTACGGCACGTCACGGCACGTCACGGTGCGCTGTGGACACGTGTGCGACGGGTGGACCGGGAACGGCGCGTTTTATAAAGATATGCTATTTGATATTTTTATACGGTAGAATTACTTGAAATTATTGTTAATTGTATCTACAGTTATAAAATATCAATTTTCAATGTTTGAAATATTGAAATATTTACAAATATTTTAAGCAATTCTACCGGATTTGTTTTTCTAAACTCTTATTCGGACAATATGGTTCATAGTATTGAATATAATATACAAGTATGATTACCATCCTCTGGAAAAGCAATTTCACATAATATGACTCACACGGACAGATTGTAATAAGAACTCACTTTAAATAAATTCAAAATAATGTTTAACGATACCATACTTATTATCACGAGAAACCTTCTTTCTATTGCACAGGAAATAGAAATTGATGACTTTAGAATCAAACTTTATTACTTAACTACACTACTATTATTCCTAAACTATCCTGAAACCAAATATGTACCAGATTTAGAGCTGCACATTCAATGTTACATTAATCAAAATAATAGTACATAATCGATATAAACATTAGACATCTACTCTCTTCTGTTAACAATATAAATATGAATTCTTTTAAGAACATTTTACTTTACCTTTAAACAAGTAAAATTCATGTACCTGTGTGCTTTACAACCTAATAAATTATATACCTAATGAATTATGTTTCAGTTTTCAGTTCTCAAAACCTTTTGTATACTATATGTATCTGATAAGTTGTTTGGAAAACAAATGATTTTTGAAGTGCAACTTCTTTAGGTGCGTTGACAATAAAATTTCAAGATTGCGTCAGGGCAATACCGTCTCCCGTTAAAAGTTTCACTTCTGACACATTTGCTCGGCACACACGATCTTTTTTAATGCTATACTACATACTAAATAACAAAATAATATAAAATGCATAATCTTATAGCTTCTCTTTAGCCCAAAGTCCTTATTCAGAGAGTCTTGTAGATTCTACAGGCACTATCTCTAAAAACATCCATTAAAACTCATAATTTCCATTACAAAAACACACAGATTTTCTCAGCGCATCCGCTCACAACATCCGCCCGTGTGTTTCCACATTATTACAGAAGCAATTACGTGATCAGCGTGCGTTAGTGAAAGCTGTGTGTCGGCGCGCGCCGAACGCCTCGCTGCAAAATGGTTTCATTGTATTTTTGAATTTTAATAATTTTCTAAACGTCGCGTGTGCGCTTGATTCGTTTCCCAGTATTTTCTGTAAGTATTGTATATGTGTGTAATTTTACGTGTAAAATTAATTTAAGTTGGTGTAGTTAAATGTGATTTTTTTAATTACAATAAAATAATGGATTATTTTTGATAAAAATTAGGTCACGTAAAATTGGTTTAAAAGTGTTAAATTGATCGTTAGGAAAATGAAATATAAAAATCATATAAAATTACGCATCATCAGTTATTATAACTTATTTACAGTAGTTTTACCAATACATAAGATCTACAGTTTATTTTAAAACTAAATAAAAATAATCACGTAAAATTACATATTTTGTCTTAAACTTATTAAGCTGTGAAATAATATTGAAATGATGAGACAGAACTCTATATTCTAACTTTTGATATGAAGATCCGTAACAAAAGTGATAATAACTTATATTCAGGAGCCCATGGATTCATATTCTAACTGTATGTAATGTCAATAAAGTTAATCCATTTATTTCTCTTGCAAACATCAAACGTTACAAAATTTTATGTTAAAAATTATTTTATACTTAGAAAGCTTCGTTATCAATCGGCTAAAGTAAATACCTACCTAAACATTTCAAGGATACTTATAAGGTTTCAGAAAAAGCTTCCCATTATACCTACGTTGTAATAACGCAGAAACTTAGATCTTACTTAATGATCTAAGCGCAGAAGCATCACAATTAATGTTTTAATACCTATATAAAAACTAAAATAATAAACAAGCTTTACCACTCGGAAACAAGCTTTTCGGTGGTAAATTATTCTTGAAGTACCTAGGTTTAGTAATTATTAGTTACGAACATTTAAAAATTCAAGAATTCAATTCTTTTCTTTATAAAATTTAATATACAATATGTAACTTTTAGTGTAACTTTTTAGAAGCTTTTACTGGGGAATTAATTTTCAAAATCGTATCAAAGTCCCAGAACGTGTCCTACGACAATAACTCACGCACTAACAAAACATTTTTTAATGAGCTTTTCCTATCAATTTTATTATTTGAAGTGTTGGATACTAACTCAACTCGGTAACATAATAATATTAGATGCTGTTTGCATCAACAAATTTTACACAAATTAACCAGTTTTCCCCGGTTTTCTCCCATTATTACAAATTACATGTACATAAATGGAAATAGCTAATCTTCAAACTATGTATATGTTTATCTGTGTCAGAAACAGCTCGCTTATGAAAGGATATATGTAGGTATATATATTATATATACAAACGAACACTTTCATGTTCTCTCGTCAGGATTCATAAATTACATTGTTATGTAAAATTTCCATTAAAATGGAAAAATAACGATTATAAATTTATAAAGAATAAAAAAAAATACTTAGCGAAAGGATGCGGGTTCGAGTCCCGCCTCGTGATCGAATTTTTTTCTATTCTTTATAAATTTATATTTATAAAGCATTTGAATGCCATAAAAATAAATATATCAAATTCAAAATAACGATTGTGTAGAAAACTTCTATTGCTCTACATATTCTAATTGGAATTCTTGCACTTACTTCATTTTGTTATCAACAATTTCCAATCACTGACGAAATTTATCAAAGGTTAAAGGATTCTATTATAATTTATATAAATAATTAAAGCATTATTAATAATTTATTTAGACTTGCTTTAAACAACGGTCATAATTGTCAACTACAATGTACAACATTGAATACGGAACACACGTTAGGTACAAGTTTTTTTATTGTTTATTACGTTTATCCTATTCCTAAAGTACTAGTATTATTAATGGTATAGTATTATATTATGTGGTAGAGATTACTTAAAAGATAGAAACGTAAACAAGATCTAGATTTATCTATTTTGAAATTCCTAGGAGCGTTGAAAGCTCGTTGAAGGCATGACTGATTATTTGCAAGTGATTTTTACGCATGGATCTGTGTGCTTTTTATATAGGTATCAGATACGTGATGCCGTGACCAAGATAAAAAGAGATTCATTTTTATTTATAGAGATTTAAATTGTGTATGTGGTTGCAAATACATGATCAAAATTAATATACAAATACTAGCAAACCCTATATTATGCAAAGGTTAGCTTAAAGTTAAAGCTCTCTCAATCAATAACTGCATCTCTTACTATACGAATAGAGTGAATTATTTTTTTAAACTTTTAAACAATAATATGTTGTTTTGGTATTACCAATTATTATACTATGCGATTCAACAGAGAATAGGATCGATGTAAGTAGTAACAATAAATCTGTATTTATGAAAGTCAGTTGTTACTTAGGTACTCAAAAACGGCTGAACGGATTTTAATATGGTTTGGGATAATAGAATAGGATTAGGAAGGGTAGAGTAAAAAAGAAAGGCGATATATAAGTTAAGAACAATTTTATTAGAATAAAGAATGAGCAAAAACAGACATTACAATATGTTTGTTTTGCAGATAATAATATTGTGGAAGCAGTCTCGCACCGGCCGATTACAATAAAACAACCACCTGTCACATAAACAACAACAACAACAACATGGATCTCTTAGAGTAAGTATTTCATTAAACTAATAATTAATTATTATTAACGATCTATACCTAACTACGTCATATCATTGATATTGAGTTCTTAAATCTTAGGAAATATAGAACCATAGAGCAACGTTTTACCTGTGGAGACTCCATTATGAATAGGTACGCCTTACAGCTAGTTATAGTATTTACTATTTGTATCATGTAACATTATTACAATACTTCAAGAATTTCCAAATAAATAATAATAGAATGAATTTTTGAAGAATTTGTAAGGACTAAAAAGACTCCTGTAAAACTAGTCTCTACTGTGCTTCTTTTTCTTGTATTTTTAAAGCTTTAAAATAAATTAGGCAATATAAATAAAATGATGAGTAGGAAATAGGGATTATATTTATATGCATTTCCGTTTAGTTTAAATTAAATGTAAATTTATAGTAGAGTAGCATCATGTAGTTTTACCTAGAAAGTTTGCCGGTGAAAATGGGTGATGTTACAGTTTGTGGTGTTGCATGGAACTCCTTTTCTACAATATTTTCAATATGACGGCGCGAGGGGAAGAGATAAGTGATGGCAAAGTGAAATTCAGAAAGCTTTTTAGCATTCAAAATCTTTAAAATCACGATTTAAATCCATTTTCACAATTCACAATTATCTTCCAGAAAACTGTCGACGTATTTTTTTAACTAAGTGAATGTACCTACTGTTAGTACAAGAGCCTACGGTGAATTATACAAGCACATATTGCATTATAGTTGATACTTGCGGCCTATTTTTATAGGCAACCCTTCGCTTATCAATAATTGGATGGCTACTTACCAAGATACATACATATCAACATTCATTTTGTTACTTAAAATTTAATCAAATATTCAAATCCATACCAATACCAATGCTAAACTTACATATTATGCGAAAGTTAGTATATTAATTGTTTAACTAAATTACGCCAAAATTACTGAACGGATTTTGATGAAATTAGGAATGTAGCTGTATATTATGTAAAAATGTAAAACTGAGTAAAATAAAGGTTATTTTCAAGCACTACAATTTAGCGATAGAAATTATTTATTTAATCTCGTTAAGTACATATAATATTATGCACTATTAGATGAAGAGCGCCAATAAACACTTAACATAAAATTCGATATTTCTTAACATATAGTAATAACTGAACTTATACAAACTTCGTAATCGCCAAGTTGCGCAAATTGCTTTTACTTGTTATTTATAACGGAACGTCGCGGATTTACCAATAAATTACAAATAATTATTCAAGTGAAAACTCATTGAATCGAATACCTAGTTTCCTATCATCTATCACCTAGGTCCTAGATAACGACAGGAATATTATTCATGTAACAATAACTAGATGTGCCCCACGGTTTCACTTGTGAACAAAATTTAGCCCTTGATTTTAGTAAAATAGAGCATTTCTTGACATGCTTTTCCTTATTTACATTCAAAATTTTATGATAATCGGGCAATGATTTAGGACTGAGAGCATTTTAAATTATTATACACATACAAAGACTTCCGCATTTCAAATTTCTCTATGAATTACACTAAACTTAGGTAGTTTTATGATATAGGTATGTAAGTGACTAGTAACTATCTAGTTACTTCTACTAAACAAATACATAGGTACCTACAAATATATAAATACTACATATGTTAAGTTCACATATCAATTAAAACCTTATGTAATTTATTGTCTGACTTACAAGTTAAGTAGGTACATTATACATATTCACCAAAAACTTTAATTCTACTTCTACCTGTACAATTGACATAAAATAAACAACAAGGCCATGGGCGTAGCTAGCCATGGGCACAGGGTGGGGCAAAAAAAAACCGGCCAAGTGCGAGTCGGACTCGCGCACCGAGGGTTCCGAACAAACCTACTTTTTATTAAGTTGTAACTCTAAAATGTATGTTTTAGCAATTTTCCTTTATCTGTGCTATAAGACATTGCTTTTAACCAAATTTCAAGACTCTGTGTTCACAGGAAGTACAGTGTAGGTTTTGATTCCCTTGCGAATGTCGAAATTTGCGATAATTTGTAGCATAAAATGGCTGTATCTTTTGATTGCGTTGGCTTATAAGTTTGATTTTTTTACAGCTTTAGATGTAGACTTGTCACTTGAGTATTCGAGATAAATTTCAGCTTGATAACTCTACGCGTTCCTGAGAAAAGTGTGTTGACAGACAAACCGACAGGCAAACTTTGTTGTGCATCTGTCTGTCTAAAAATACCTTTTTTTTCAAGAACGCGTGGCGGTATCAAGCTGAAATAATAGTGAATATAAATCAAAACAAACAAAAGATACCTACAGCCGTTTATGTTGCGAATTTCATCCCTATATTATATATTACTTATGTAGTTTATCTGTCTAATACAATAATATGATTCCTTTTTACCATAAAATATAGGTCTATGTAAATAGAAAAATAAACCATTTTAAATAACTCAGTAAATAAAGCAAAACCTTGCACTTCCGATTTCATGTTTGTTTTAGGTTAATGGTCACTTATCTTTATATATAAAAATGAATCGCAAAATGTGTTGGTAAGCGCATAACTCGAGAACGGCTGAACCGATTTCGATAATTCTTTTTTTATTATATTCCTTGAAGTACGAGGATGGTTTTTATGTAGAGAAAACGTAAATATTATGTACCACGGGCGAAGCCGGGGCGGACCGCTAGTTGACCATAAAAACACAAAATGCAGACAGATCCAGGTGGAGCTTTGCTTGTAATCTTATAGTTTTTGACCGATATCTCGAAAACTATCCACTTTAGGGCAAAAGTTGCTTAGACTTTTTTGTAGAAAGTATAATTTCGCATATTTTATATCATGTAAATTTTTTTGTAACACTTAGGTACTATTTACGGTTTATGGCCTATTTGATGAACCGGTTGATCGTTCAAATATTGGATTAATGAATAAATGCATTGTATGTACATAGTTTTTAGGTCACTTTATTCTCTACAAGTTTTGTTTGAATTTTTTTTCTAGTGCTCATATTTTTCGAATTGTTCCACGTTGTAGAAATGCCGCCGCTCGGCGGGTGACGTGGCAGGCCAAAAGTTTTTTTTACGGATGTAATAGAAACGAAGAAGAAATTTCCAACGCAAGTGGATTTTCACCGTTTCCGAAACGGCAAAATTTTTGATTTTTTTTTTCTAATAGAAAATTTTTAATACATTTTTTAAATATTTTCCTTTATTTTATTCTTGCATCCGAATATGAAATAATTACTCAATATTATTTAGTTGTACGAAATATTATATACGAAACATACATAGGTACCTTGAAATTTACCATTTATCGCCAAACGTTAAATAACTCAAAAAGCAAGAAACAAAAGTTTCAAATAAAGTAATCTTAATAAATGGATAATGCATATGTATATTAATGCCTATGCATTTCATTGATTAATCCAATATTTAAAGAGTTACTTGCCAAAGATGATTTAAACGGAAAGTTTTACAAAAAGTTTACAAAGTATAAAAGATGTAAAATTTTACTACCTACAAAAAATTCCCAATATTTTTTTGCCTTAAAATGGATAGTTTCCGAGACATCGGCCAAAAACTTTTATGTAAGACTAGCGGTCCGCCCCGGCTTCGCCCGTGGTACATATTTACGTTTTCTCTACATAAGAACCATCCTCGTACTTCAAGGAATATAATAGAAAAGAATTATCGAAATCGGTTCAGCCGTTCACACGTGATGCCGTGACAACGCGAAACGGGTGCAGACTGCAGACCCGCCGCCTTTTTATAGCTCCCGCCGCGAAGCGCGTCGAACGCGGCAACTGATACACAAAAATAATCCTTATGGCATGATTCTGTATTCACGCGCGATGACTTAAGCGGGTGATCCATTGGCGAGCCGACGAGCCGACGGTTTAGATCGTTGACTCGTTGGCTCGTCGACTCGCGTTGGTGATCCATTAGCGTACCATACAGTTTACTCTCATCGTTGGTGAAGTCATGTCGTGCTCCCAGACGGAGTTACTTTGTTACTTGGGGGTACTTTTAGATGAGGAGGAAGAACAAAAAAAGACGAAAAGACGCCATAAAGTCTTAACATCAGATATTGTACTGTTGGGATCATGTTTTTGGTCGATCTCTAAAAATACGCGGAAGTTTTTAGTAATTTATTTTTATAGTCACTGCTGGTGTACTTCCATAGACAATCATGTTCCTTAAAACATTGTATAAATTCCAATACAAACTCGCGACGAAACGAGCGTAAATCCATTTTTTTTAGCTAGACGCAGCGCGTGCGTTCGACACGAAATTCGCAAAAAGACTGTAGGCTCGCCGGCTCGCCTGATCCACTGGCGGTTTTTTTGACCGCGGACTTAGAATTTCAAGCATGCACAACGAGCCAGCGAGCAAATTCGCCGTTCTTTAAGTCCGCAGACTTTTAAGTGCTCCATTGGCGGTTTAGACCTTTGGCTCGCGAGTTCGTTAGCGAACCAGCGGTTTTGCTCGCCAATGGATCACCCGCTTTATAGCGTATTTCATGTATAACTTTGGTGTTTCTACACCGATTTACATGATTCTTTTACTATAACCTGCCCAGGAGTATGAAGAATAATTGTGCCAAATTTGGTTAAAATTCGTCGTGTAGTTTTTGTTTCTATAACGAATATACAGACAGACAGACAGACAGACAGACAGACAAAAATTTTACTGATTGCATTTTTGGCATCAGTAGCGATCCCTTATCACCCCTTCATAGTTTTTTTTAAATATATTTCATGTACAGAATTGGCCTCTCTATAGATTTATTATAAGTATAGATTTCGAGCGTAGCTCCACCTGGATCTGTCAGCATTTTGTGCTTTTATGGTCAGTAACTTATCCTTAAACAAAAGTGAAATTGGATGGGAAATTTAGTGCGAATTTGGCGAAATAAAAACAGCTTTGAATGGGGTAACAGTACTACACTACTTTTTCTGGCACCAAAAGTGGTTTAAATCACGTAACATAGAAGCGCAAGCTTTTTGTTTAGATCGCATTTTTTTTGTGTCGAGTGACAACTTAGAGTGAGAATTTTTTAACGGATATTAACTTTTGTAGTCAGTACCTAGTTAATTTCGATTTTTAGATTTGGTTAGGTACCTTCCAGGTCAGAGCCAGGGTGGGGCAAGTGCCCCACCCTGCCCCACCGTGGCTACGCCCATGAACAAGGCGCACAATCAAGCTCAAAAATTGTCCGGAGCAAAAGTCTGTCTACGTGTATATTAGGCAGAGTTTTCTAATGAGCATTAATTTGAACATTACAGCTACGAAATAAGGTGTGAATTTAAATGTTGGATAAAATGTTTCAATTCACCTTCGCACATTTTTTGACGACAGGGGATTTGAGTCTAATTGTTTATACTATATCAACACTTCTAACAACGAAATTCCCGTAGCAAAACTATCGAAATGGACAACGGCAACGACCCAAGCATACCGGATCTCAACCAGGAAGTGGTGGAAGCGGAGGGCATAGCGGACTTCTTCGCCAACAGCGTGGTGTTCGTGACCGGCGGCACGGGCTTCGTGGGCAAGGCGCTGCTGGAGAAGCTGCTGAGGAGCTGCCCCGGGATCGACACCGTCTACGTGCTCATGCGGCCCAAGCGGGGGCTCTCCGTCGAGCAGAGATATAAGGAGCTGCTCAAGAATCAGGTAATGCTTGATTTCATGTGCCAAATGCGTAGGAAATTGTACCTGCGAATAACAAGAAAATAAGAGAAGTAGTTTGAGTTAAATGTTGCTTATCCTACCTTATGGTTAAATAAATAAATAGTTCATACTTAGAAATATAGCATTTTTATATGCATGGAGTATTCAAATACTATACAGGGTGTCCCACTGTTGGTATAGATACTAAGCTGAAAGGAGGTTATACTTTTTGATACGCTGAGTACGTAAAAAATACCTACTTATAAAATTTCAGACGAAGTTTTTTTTTCAAATAAATGAATTCTTAAAACTCTATATTTACACCCATAAAAAGCAACCCGCCCAGCTTTGCTACAGCCTACAAGCACGTGAGCTATCGTTTAAGATTATGTTTTCATAGACAAAATGCTCACATTAGCGAAGCGGTATATGCCGGCTGCGCGAATCTAGAGAAGAAAACATGGATTTTCAGGAAAAATTTAGCAAACATTTTTTGATGTAATTTTGTTGTTTAAGTATTTTTTTACGTGATCAGTGTATGCAAGATTACAAGTCCCTTCGCGCTTAGTATACCAATAGTGGGACACCCTGTATAAATGAGCCAACATAGAAATCACCATAATATATCGAAATTTCAAGTATAATAATAATTATTATCTAGTAGAGATCGCTGTCAGCAATAATAACAGTGATGTCCGCCTTCTGTACGTGTTTACATTAAGCTAAGTTTTTTTTTTTAATTGTGTTCAATATAGTGCATATAAAGTGTGAATATAAAGAATTCATTCATTCATCATATTTTTAG
>CAJQZN010031185.1:22049-60738 GCA_907164685.1 Colias eurytheme | reverse complement strand
ATTTGGCACGAAAGCTATGCGTGCCTGTGACAGTTTCCTTTGTAAGTGTCATGCCTCTTTTTATTCAACTGTCAACTGACGTTAAATAACTTTTTCAATATATTTTTCAATATATCGTTAATTACATCCTTTCTTGACAAGCGTGAATTTGTCTGCAGAATATCCTTGATGTTATATCCTACAAACTATATCCAAGGAAGATCTAATACGGTTCAGCAGTACGAAATATTAGACCGGATAAATAGAAAGACAGACAAGGCGATAAAAATTAAAATAGATATACTTAATATGTCTTGTTTATTGATAAGCTGTTCCGAGCGGTTACAACCACTGGTACATAAGCTTATAGCACTGCGAAGTATCATCGTAATCCGTTCAGCGATTTTTGCGTAAAAAGTAACAAATATCCATCTATACAGGGTTACTGGTAATTAGACGGAATCCTTTTAAGAGGTGGTAGGGGAGGTTATTTGCAACAATTAGACTGTATATTGGATCTGTATATAATCCGGAAATGGTTCATTTTTGAGATATTAGTTTTTTAAATATTAGAAATTCCAGTTAATTAAATATTCAACTTTCAGTTTAAATAAATGGATATTCCTATTTTTTCTGATCAAGTATTATATTATATGAAATTCAATCAAACTTTAAGACTACAAAAGCAGCATATTTCTATTATAATAATTACTAAAGTACTATTAAAGTTTTAATACAGCAAGCAGGATTATTAATATAAAACATATTGCGTGTATTGCGTTAAAGTGAAAAATAATCTTAAGTTATTAAAATTCCTTTACTGGGTCATGTTTACGTAGAACTTTACGGGAGAGTCTCTACGTTTTGATTGTCGTGTTTCACTTACGGCCTAATTAATTAATGTAACATTTTAAATTTTACTCAATTATAATTAACTAGCTTTCCGCCCGCGACTTCGCCCGCTTTGTCTGAAACCTAATAAATTACATACTAAAACCTTCGTCGAGAATCACTCTATTAAAAAAAACCGCATCAAAATCCGTTACGAAGATTTACGTAAAGATTTACGCATACAGAGAGACATAGGACGGAGAAGGCGACTTTGTTTTATACAATGTAGTGATAAATTAAAAATTATATTCCGACAGATTAGGCGAGTTACTATACAAGCTTTTAACATAATAATAACGATAAAGATTAAAAAGATTTGCTCCCTTTCAAAAGTTTAGTTCATTCCGAACTGAACGATCACTTTTTCTTTGAGAATGAAGATAAATTAATAATGAAGAACGTTGAAAATTTCTAAAAGGAAGTTGCCAACTTACCCATTGCAACTTTATTTTAAACGAGACTTTAATCGTTTTTTAGTAGGCACAATTACTTTACCTCTTATTCTATTAGCAAAAATATATCAATCTATATTACAAATTGCTGTATCTTGTCAATACACTTTTTATTTTTAACGATATTATTTTAATATTGAAATACTTTTATTTTTTTTAATGAAAACAGTATGTGAAGCTGTTGATTTTAAGACTATGTATATCTTATATATAAAATTCTCGTGTCACAATGTTAGTCTGCATACTCCTCCGAAACGGGTGGACCGATTCTCATGAAATTTTCTGTGCATATCGGGTAAGTCTGAGAATCGGCCAACATCTATTTTTCATATGTACCACGGGCGAAGCCGGGGCGGGCCGCTAGTGAAAATATAAAAATGTGAAATAAAACCCTTATTATCCTAACTATCCTAATTATCCTGACTTTCCTTTTTAACTTATAAATGCAATATGTAGTAACTCTGTCGGTCTCTTCTCCAAGACTAAACCACGAAATCCATTTGTTGGTTGCAAATTTGGTACAAAGAGAGTTGGAGACCTGAGAAAGGACATGGAACAGTTTTTATCCCGGAAACCCAACGGGAACGGGAACTACATGGGTTTTCATTGGACTACCCAGCCGATACCGAGGGCGGAAAGCTAGTACAAAATAATAAATACCAACCGATATCGGCATTAGTTTTGTTCGTGACATTCACTGAAGGAATTAGACTTAGATTTACTGCCGTTCGTTTCTGGTTCGAGTCTGGGAATGTTCGACTTATTACAATGAAAACACCTGGGATTCTAGTTCAACTGATATGGAACAAATGCCCTAGTAATACTGTAACAATTCTTGGCGTTTGTTTTTAGTCTGCTGTAGAAATGTCGAATAAGTGAATTTGCTATTGAAAAGCTTCTAAATTTTTAATTCCATTGATTGCATTATACTCGCTTGTAGTTGAGATATTAATAATAATGAACAATAAGAAGCTTACTCGCTTTAAAAATATATGCAATCTTTACGATGCTTAAAGGTCAGCAATAATCTTGTATAAAGTAGAAAATCTATTAAAGTGTTGCTCTAGTACAAAAGCTAGAATAATGTAAAAGTTCTTCTAAATCCGTTCAGTAGTTTTGTCTCGAATCTCGATTAGTTACAAACATCCAAATTTTTGTATTTGATATATGTAGATATATATAAGTTTTCAGTAAACTCCATCTACAGAAAAGCTAAGAACTCTTCCATGCTTACGTAAAGTTTTCAGTAAGCTTTGGTGTTTCTTGTGTAAAATTATAGATGGCGCTCTTCTAAATAGCGTGTTTCACTGGCAAGTTTATAGAGTGCGTCGATTTTATTAAATCCATACTAATATTATAAATGCGAAAGTAACTCTGTCTGTCTGTCTGTTACTCAATCACGCCTTAACTACTGAACCAATTTGCATGAAATTTGGTATAGAGATATTTTGATACCCGAGAAAGGACATAGGATAGGTTTTATCCCGGAAATCCTACGGGAACGGGTTTTTCTTTGAAAACGCGGGCGAAGCCGCGGGCGGAAAGCTAGTATTAAATACGATACGAAGGTTTAGTTAATATTGTTACAATATAGTATAAATTGATCATTGAACTAAAACTATTCAATAAATAACTCCTGAAATTGTTAATGTTAATGAATATGTAATTTTTAAATAATCAGCCCAAAATTAATATGCTTGGTGCACACCCCTGAATTTATATTTAATTAATTATTGTCATTATCATAATAGCGATGGGTAGGGCGTAAAATATGAGATAAGAACCTTATATTTTTATAACTTAGGTATATAAGTCGGATATACAATAAAAATTATACATATTATGTTATCTTTTAAGGTTACATATTTGACTATAAGAAAAGATAAGTCACATAAATGCTCACACAACATCAAACTGAAACACGAAACAAGAGCCTGAAAAAATAAAACCCGTTGTTCCCAAAACCAATAATTATTTTAGTAAAGACTTTGGTCGTCGTTATGAAACATAATATCCATATTCTAATTCTCATCCAACTGGATTTCTAAGCTGAAAATCTTTCAAATGTAATTCCTGTGCATCCATCCCGCGATAATAGGCTGTTACAAGTTTGCCTAACGAGATTCCATCAAAACGTTTACTGTTCAAGTTAAATTACCAGAAGCTAATTTTACAGTGCTGTGATAGCCAATAAATTATGTAGGGTGAGGGGCTCATTTTTTCCACTTTACTCGGTCTCAGCAAAGTGCTTGCGAATGTTGTAGAAGGTTGTATATCAGTCAATGTCCGCTGGACGTTTAAATTGTTACTAAATTTATTGTTTCTAATTCGCATCATGTAATTGAAAACAGTCGGCATAAACGTTTTCACACGTTTCGTGATTTTATTTAGCTTTGTGTGATTCCCTTGCGAACACACATTGACATAAGTATTCGCAATATCAATAACAATCGAATATAGATAGTTTTAATAGAAGCACTGCTCAACGTTGCTTGTGTTTAAGTAAAAGCACAGATTAATTTGAGATTGTTAATTCACTACAAGTTTCAACTATGGCACTTAGGCACGTTTCCTCACAGACTATAGTACTTGTCTATGACTCTTGAATAATACCATAATGATCAATCACCGTTTACACAACCGATATGAGGGCCTTTCAATATAACGTTAGATAAAAAAACTATTTACTGATTGATATTGATTGTTTTGAAGATAAAACTGATGAACTGACTTTTGGAATAACGCCAAAGTAAAATGCTATGCCTACATTAAGTCGAAAGACCTTATTTCATAGAAATTATTTCAGCTATATTTTTGTGTGGGTACAATAGCTTTTTATTAAGGTCGTGTTATTCTTTATAAGATATTTGAAGTCAAGACTGTTATAGGTACCCGATATAATTGTGTTGTAACATGAGACTAAAAGATATAAAAATAGCGGGAAATATGTCTAATATTTCATAACTTTAACTATAATAAAAAGTTCAAAAACTTATTGTAGAGTCTTATAATATTTAATGTTCCACAACGGAGCAATTTTTTTGTAGAATGCTACTAAACTTTTCTCAATGATAATAACGATTCTTGAAACTATTTTTAAAGCTTGTCATAATATTATCAGCACGTGTTACTTTTCCATAAATTTGCAGACTTTGTAGGGATCACGAACCTTAATAAATTTATCCGCAGTCTAACGCGTTAACCCAACGGATCTTATTATTATAAGCCTATCGGTCCTTACTATCTTTTGAAAGTTTTGTTTCCTTTTATATTATTAAATTAAATAACATTGGCTTTATGCATAAAACATTATTCGATAGAAAAATTTTTTATGTACTATGTAATAATTCCCATGATCCCATGATGTTGAAAAATAAAATTTAAATAAGACAGAATCGCAGTAGGTAAATCAATCGACTTTGAGTTAATGGAAAACTCTGATTTTTTGTAAAAATTCTTCTGTTTCAAAATGTAAGCAAAATAAAACAAGGGTCGTTGTAATGAATTAAAATAGTCGAAATCCACTGACGAATAAAAATGTCACGAACGCTGAAAGTGGCTCGCTTCTGTCGACAGTGACAACCAGGATTAGAAAGAATTGAATACTACGAAATATTCAAACAGTTGGAAAATAAACTTTTATTTTAAATGCTTTGGGTAAAGGATTAAAGTAATCGACGCTTCTTTTCATCAACAAAGCTTCAATTCAAAATTCAGCATAGGGTTGTCTACATAGTACATTAGGTACAATATATGCAATTAGGAATTTGATAATTAATATTGATAAGTTTGTTATATCAAACAAATTATGTGACGAAAGCAATTATTATTGTAGTTGTATTCTCTTTGTTCATTGTTAATAATCTTGACGTTATTAAGCGACAGTCAATTATAATATTTATGACTTTGAGGAATTTCTTCGAATCACACACGCACACATTCACATTAATTAATTACATCCAATTATTATTCTATATTATACCAGCCGACCCGGCAAACGTTATGCCAGGACACCCTAATCACCTAGTGGTACCAATGAAATAATCCTAAGTACTTTACGACCTTTTTTAGACCTAACGAATACACATATTACACGAATATTCAAAAACGGTAAAGCCGTTTTGTAGTTTTGTTTTACACGGTTTTTTTTGGTGTGACTCGAGAATTTTGTAATTATAGATACCGTAGACCGCTTCCTTGGTCAGTGGATGAACGGGACGCGTGAACTTAGCACCGAGGGATCCAGGCATCGATACTCTGTGGGGACTAATAAAAATAAAATGTCTTGGTCTGGCAGGACGCAGAAGACTGATCACCTAGTTGTAGGTAAAAAAAAACGGAAATTCACTTTTTATAACAACTGAGAATATAGAATATATAATATATCTATTGTATCTGAAAAAATGTCACAGTTTTTTACTCCATTTTTATCAGCGTATCTATTCGACAATGCATTATTAATCTAGCTCATATCTAGCTATAGTTGAATGTCGACATTTACGACTTTTCGATTCTTATCAATTTTTATTAAAATTCACTGAGGCAACAAAAACAAACAATCGAAAATAGCGCTGAACTTGGCTGGAAGCCTGGAACAGTCCTCATTACCAAATAGATTAATGAAATGGTTCGAGGTAAACTTTCTTATACAAATACTTGTTCGAAATACACTTCCGTTCCAGAGAATACATTAACGTCTCCCAAATCTATTTTAAATACTCAAACTGGAAACGTGTAAATAATTGTGTTTCAAGCTCGTATATTAGAGTAGATTGCTTTTATATTGCATTTATTAACACACCGCATGTGTTAATTATAAATCGAGGGAAAACGATTATGAACCAATTACAAATTTTACAGTATCAATAAATAGTACAAACTTTTTAACACTTTCCCGTTTGTTTTATTTGATTTTAACACTCTGAAACATTAAGTATATCAAAGTAAATAACATAATTTCCAACAATGAAAACGGAAGAATAGATCGAACAATGCGTGAAGTACAAACTTTCTAATCTTCAACGCCAATCGGCTTTTACTTTCTTTGAAAACAGTTATATCATTCCTCCAGTACTGACATCTAATTCTGGAGAAAAAGAAATAGCGAATAAACCACATAAATTTGAACGCCTTCATTCAAACTTGTCGTTGGTTGCGGCCATGAATAGTATTCGGACAGATTGCGTCCAAAACTTTGTCGATTTAATTCAAACCATTCGACTATGTGATTATTTATTGACGAAACTTGAAATGAAACGTTAATATATACCATTGAGATAATATTACTACGTATGGAGGAGACACCACGAACAAAATCTGTGCGCCATTTTTTTGCTCTAAGTTATAAAAATTATTATCTAGTTAGGTACTTACCGATGAAAAGTTATGTTAGTCACTTTTCCGTATTATTTGTGCAATATCGTAACACACACGAAGGCATATTTGATGCGTTTCACTTTAAAACAAATAAAAAATGAGCGTGCAGTTAAGCCATATGGCTTATGTTGAGCGGAACATAAGTGATGTAGGCGGTGTCGTCTCCATATGTATATCTCAATGTAATATACGCACAATGCTCATTTTATCAATGCTGTTCTCATTTCGTGAAATTCCCTTTACACAAGAAAGAAGCACGTAAATGGAAAAATTATATTCAGTTTTAATCGATTTCGATTCTTATGTTAACAATTTAGTTTGAAATTCAATTTGCAGTAGTAGTAGATAAGCTATATTTACTAACTCTAGAAACATCTATTAAAATCTGTTCAATGAATGGTAATTAAGAGAGGCTATGAAGTTCATCCCACATTGTATCAAATTACTACCAAAATGAACACAATGCCGTCATTAGAGGCGAAAAATATTCCAGTGTCTTGTGTTGTAACGTGAAAAACCTCTTAACTCCTTTAACCCACTGAAAATGGAAACATGTGAAGAGGTTTCAGGAGATATACGGGTTTACCAAAAGCCGTTAAAAGGGTAAGGCCGAAATGGCCGTCAATCTGATATGAGAAGTAAATAAATAACATCGTTAACATTTAGTGCGATAACCTCGTGAATTTGGAAAATGTGAATAACGTCAGAAGGACGATATTAAAATATTAAGTATTACTTATGCAATAAATAATGTACCGTTTCAATGAAATAGCTATAAATGCTAATGCTCTATCAATACCTAGAATACAAAAGAAAAAAGAAAATTACTTATAACATTTTTTTTAGTAGTTAGTCATATAACTAAGGCAAGAATTTTAGTCTAGTTCTTACAAACTTTATTTCAATAAATTTCCATGCAAATGAAATATTGTCGAAACATAGAGCTTGTGAACATTTTTTTATTATCTTAATCATTTATCGCCCCAAGTTCGCCATATCGTAAATGAGCATCTAAATCGAAATTGATTGTATGAAACTACTTCAATTCTATCTTTTAAAAAGCTTATTCTATGTAAAGTGATCATACGTACTCTCACAATCTCTTTTCATGAATTTTTTCTCAAAATCTCCTTTTGCAGCGATTGCAATTCGCAGATAGTAATCATGTAGACGTGGAAAGTAGATGTAATATGAATTTTTAAACAAGTGAGAGCCAATTCGATGGACTTAATAATGTAGGGAGCTGTGTCAGGCGACCAGGGGACGCTTCTGAATTATGAAGGCCTTCGTACTACAGTTTTCATTCGCTGCACGAAATCTGTGCTCTCTTGCAGAGTAAATCATCGAAATTGGGCACCGAAATGTCGCTCTGGAGAATTTTTGACCAACGATATTTTCGTATGCGTATTATAAGTTGCACAATTAATGGTAAAGAAACAAAAATTGGGGACTGTAATGCGTTGATTCATTCATAGATGAACACTTAACTCGAACTTACTATAGTTATTCTAAATTGTTACAAACTCTATATGTAGAGTTTGTAGCGAATATAGAGAAATATAATTTTAACTTAGTCCATATTTTCTCTTATTCTGATGTGATAAATGATAATTTTTAGTGCAATTGAGTATTTGAATAAAAAAAATTTATTGATTTTTTTTATGTATTTTGAAACTTTATTATTAATAATATTGATATTTAATGCAAATAACTTACAAAAAAAAATTTTTCCGTAATTATAAGCAATTAAAAATTGATGAAATTTAAGTTAGAATCACGTGACTAAAAACGCGCCATGACTGGTCACCACAGTTGTGACGTCATAATGTTATAGCTATTATTAACTGCAGTACATAGCGTTTACATACGATTTGTTAGTTGGTTCCGAATTAGTTAGTTAGTTACGAATAATATTCTTGATGTTGATATATTTATGATCACCGATTTTTGTAAGAAGATTACATATATCAGGCGTCTTGTTCGAGTTGACATGGCGTTAATATGCTCTTTAAAAGTGAGTTTTTCGTCCAGTATAACACCAAGGTATTTTATAGAATCTGACCTGGTAATTTGATCACAATTACAACCGCTGCCAATGCCCTCGTGGTGAGTAGATTTACCGCACATATGAATGAAAAATTAACAATTAATATAATTAATATGTAATTTAATAATGACAACAAAATTAAATAGATCAAAACACTGTATTTATTATTAACACGCTTTTATTAGCTTCACCTGTATGTTTGTATGTAACCGAGTAACCGACTCCTTTCGAAGTTTTGACTCGATTTTGACCCACTTAAAACCGACGGATTTTGTTCAAATTTTGAACACTTCTCAAGGTCCGATGACAATACAATAATATCATAAATTTATCCTGATAAGGATCGCCAGGATCAGCTTAAAACATATGTTTTTATGTAACCAATTCTCCTTTCGATTCGATTTAGACCCACTATAAACCGACGGATTTAATTTAAATTTTGTATACTTATAAAAACCCGGTAACAATACAATAATTACATGAATTTATCTTTTTATCCTGTTTAGTTTTTCAAACTGTATTTAATTTTCTATCAACTGCAATGAGTGAAAACTAACATTATGACGTCACACGCGCTCGGGTGACGCTTCGGGAGTTGTCGGCGTGTCTTCGGTACTGGATTCAAAGACTAATTTTTATTTTGAAATAACTTTTGAATTATTGCAAAAAAAATAAAAATAAAAACAGTTTTGTTATAAAACTAATATATAATCTTACCATTTATCACAAAAAAAATTTTAATTCAAATACTCAATTCCTCTTCCTATTGGATAAAGATTCAATAGTATAAGTCGTTTACACTTTGAGGCTGAAAAAAAAATTGAGAGAAATAAATTAACATCTTATTGAATTGTTTAATTTAAATCGTTATTATGCGTAAGAGTGAAAAATATATTGAATATCTGAAAAGCAATTACATGTGTATTTATCATCGTTTATTTAAGAGTAGGAGACTCTCGTCAGCGAAGTAATTTCCACAACCTCTTTCATTAATGCCAGCAATTTGGCTGTTTATTTTCTGCTACGATACAACATTAACTGTCCCTTTTATTTGGACTATGTATACCATTTCTATGTGTATACCTTTGTAGGCTTTCCTCGGCCTATTTATTTTTCGCTATATAATGTGTTTTACAAAAAATTCCCAATCGTGCCAAGAGACATTTATCTTCTTTTGATTGTATCAACAACCTTATACATCCCTTGATGTATTCTTTATTTTACTCACAAAAAACAGAATATAACAATATATATAAACTAAAAAGGAAAATATATTTCATTGCACTAAAATAACCTTTATAACCGGGTGGAATGTAAAAAATTCACATTTCGTGTTCCTGGAAACGTTTAACAATAGTATAGTATCAGAACAATAAGCCTTTTCAATTTCAAAGGATTTATATACCTACACAGAATTTGTTAAAATAAAATTGCTACATATCCTATATATTTTTTATATAGCCATGAATTTTTGATGTTAGAGCAATGCCAATGAGAAACTGTATAGGTTTTTCGGATTTTAACATAATTTAATCGTTATAGTTCTAAGATTATAGTATTATCACGACGTTTCGCACGCAGCGAGCGTTGTTAAAATCTTTAATTTCTAAATAATACTCACGTAAAATAAAAAAAAACGAGAAGATTCTTTGTCTTTTCAAAATGAAATAGGTGAAACCAAAACGTAAAATTATCTTAGAGAGGAACATAGACTTCACACTACGTTTGCCTTTGTCCACATGAGGGGTTGGGCTGCATTATACGAGCGTGGGCTAGCATAATATGTGATCATGACGTAGATACTGCAACGTACACCACATAGCAACTGCTGCCGATTCTAATTAAATTTTATATGAATGTCTCTAACAGATATTAACATCGTTAAACACAAGCTTAATAAAAACATAAAAATTAAAGAATAGATTTATGGTACCAGTTATCTATGTATAGATAATATTATATATTATATAGTATGTATAGATAATATATCGTATATTGTGTTTTAGTAGATAGTACCTAACACAGAACACTTACTTTTTTTCACCTCAATTGTGGAATTATTTTTTATAATAAATAATAACATCTTCTAATAAATAATAGGATCTAAAACAGGATACTCCCTACTCTTGCACATGAAAGAGTCGTCTTTCGTATTTGTACGTAAAAGTAATGCGAGAATAAACATGAAAAAGCAACAAAAAATCGACACGACGAATTGACAACTTCCTTCTTTAGAGACCCATAAATTGCACCGAAAATGTATCCACCTTAGATTACAAATGTTATTTATATAATAGAAAGTGAGTTAAGAAGAAAGTTGGGTAATATATGGAATATATGAAAAATGGCTAAAAATAATTCCATAATAATTGGTTTGTTCAATTTGTATTCGCTTGGTAATTAATGTTGGATAAATTTAAAAATATTACTTAGTTTAAAAGATAAAAAAACACTACATTCACTAATTTACTAAACGAAATAAAATAATCGGCATTGGGATCATCCTCGATTTTTTTTTCTATTAAAAGCTATCAAATTCAAAGGAGATTTTCCACCGAGCGTTTCATTTGTGCCAAGTCCTACTGGGCCTTGGGTATAATTCGCATACTTTAATACGGTTGTCTGTTGCTGGTAATTCAATTACTAGATATTTGTTTTAATAAAGCATAAATTTTTCTCTAATCCTAATCCAATACCCAATTCACAATTTTGGTTTTAGGTTATCATGGTTATTATGTACATTATCCTCTAAAAATGGGGAAATATAATGCGAAATTGTTGCTTATTTTATACCCTTATACTTATACGAGTAGGAAAGAAACACTAACTAGAAGAGAAGCGAAGGTATGACGTTGTAAGAAATACTCATTCCAGTGTTTTTTCTTGCAGTACTATAACCCTTAAATTGATTTCGTCCGTTTTAAAGGACATAGTATTTACACACATGCTGGCGCTGTTATAGCAGACCTAAGCTTCACTAATCGGTATATTGGGAAGGGACAAGCTATGTCCTTCACGTACATGCAGGTTTTTTTACCAAAGCGAAGTACAGTCGCGAATGGTGACCATTTGAAAATTGCAAAAAACGGATCTCTTGACTCTCCTGATAAAAATGATAATAACTGTAAGTATTTTGGCTATTTTGCTTATAATGTTATATTATTAGTTAGAATGCGATTGTAAGTATAGTATTTTGACATTATTTTTACATATTTTGCAATATTTGGAATACAAATCTTAGTTTATATACGATGTCCCATAAAACGGACGTTGACAACTTGGAGTATATACTAGGGTATTCTTCACATGTCCTATGTAACGGACGTTGCCAATAAGGCCCTCCATTTTCAACGTCATCATTTTGATATATTTTTCTCTATTTTTAATATGTTTTAGAGGAGCATGACTTGGCAATCAATAAAAAATTCCCTCACGACCTCTGGCGGAAGCTGAAGAGTCTGGCGTTGAGTTGAGATGACGATTTTGAAGGAAATGTAGAACTACGGGAGTGATTTCACTATGATAATAGTGTCAATCATTTACCCCCAGCACCATATTGATACCATATTGATTAGAGACACAATGAAGACCCAAAAAGTCAGAATTTTTACCATCAACAAAATATTATTGCTGCAGAATTACAGCCATTACATGCGGTGCGAGATGAATCTTCCCTACTTCTCAGTAGTTCTTCAGACACAGCATCATGTTACTTACCAGAAATACTACCCAATGTTTGAAAATTTAAATAATAATACCTTAAAAATTAAAAAATGGCAGAAAATGGATATAATATATGCCAAAGAATCCAAAAAAAGCGATTTAAATTTTCTGTTTGTTTTGATACTTCAGGCATGGTATACGACTTCTTTGCATACGATGAAGCAAACACATTTCAATCTGTACAATTTAGTGAATGGGAAGAGGACTTTTTTGATGTATTAGATAAGTTCTCAGGCTATGTAATACTATTTCTATTCCAATTCTTAGCATATTCTTAGGCTGTGATTTTTGGTAGTGTCGTTTTTTAAAATCCATTATTTTTAACGATATCGTTAAAGTTTTAACCAACATTTTAAGACAGATGTTTGAAAAGCTTATTCTAGATCGTTCATAATTATAATTTGATAATAATTTTGAATTACAGAGTTGAAAATGTGCATTGTATTCATGTACCACGGTTGCAGGAATAATGTGCAATGTCCGTTATATGTGACGGTTCGAACATGTACATATAATTGGCAGTGTCCGTTTTATGTGACATAGTGAAAACAATAGAAAAAATTAAAATTTTTAATTTTTTTTTTTCATTTTCCTCTTTTCTATCCTAATTCCAACACATCCTCCAAATTTGAACATTATAAACACAAGTTATCTAGGGGTGACAATTTAAGGGATAAAATGAATTTATTAATAAAAATAATTTATATTATTTTACGTCTCATTATAAGTTCATATATACACAAGTGTATAGGTACCTAGGTTTTAAGACTCTAATTAGAACCCAGAGCAATGCTACAATTGTGCGACATAGCAGATGTTAAATATTACTCGCTTTTGCGAATACGGCAAATATAAATTTTGTTCCCTCGTTACGTGTTACGTTTATTTTTTCACACAAACTAAAGAAAACCTTTCTTATATTTTGTATTTGGAGCAGCATATTTCTTTTATTCTCATTTCCAATTTCTACTTCTGCGTTTAACAGCGATAAAAATGTACGGAATATACAATTACCAAAATACGAAATCTTCCTAATGAAGGCAACGTGAAATCAAATTAGAGATGGTAATTTTTTAATATATGTGTCTAAAACATTAGAAATCACTAATGTGTTAGATAAAGTCTTACTTTACTCTTCTAAATCTTTCATTATAATAATCTGATACAAATTATTAAATCAAAATTATTTGTTGCGAAATTATTTCAGTGCACGATCCCATAGATAGTAAGAAGTAGTAAGAATTAAATTCAGTGTATTTAAATACAAAGAAATTTAACTAAAAACAACAGTTATTATTATTAATCGATTAACAAGAAATGATTTCAATGTGCATACAGCGGAATAATGTCCTCCATTCATCTGTTATTGCAATTGAACCGTAAACATGTGCTGGTTTCAATGTCGTAAGAGATCATTTACAGATCAGAAATTATATTGTGAGATTCATATAATCTCTTGTTTCAGCACGATATATTATTATATTTGTATGATATTATTAATTATTAAGAATGTTACTTACGACTCAAATTTCATCAATACTCAAAAACGTTACTGTTCATAGTTAAATAAAGAATTTAGCTGCAACTATCTTATCGTCAATTTCAAAAATATTTTTGCCTGTTTCCTTGTGGAATTCGAGAGTCCGGTATATGGACTTGTATTTTCAGGGATAAGGATTATAAGGATAGCATGGCTCTACATAACAACAAAATATATAAAGTTACACTATATGTTCATCCTTCTACCTTATCCCATTGGGAACACGAGCGTGATATTGTGTCATGTCATTATACTTAGTTAAATAAGGTTTCATCCACATGACAATTCGGGCTTTAGTAAATACTATCCATGTGTATATAAAACATACCGCGGAAAATAAATTGAATAAGAAATAAGAATTCTGCACATATTTTTATGAAATAGGTCATCGAATCTCCAATCAAAAGAGTTTTTAATTTCAAATATTCAGAAATACGTTTTGAATAGTTATGATTTAATTTGTTGACTACGTATTTCATTTTTGGCACAGTTATCTTATCTTTATTCTGCTTTTGAAATTGCTATAGCATTCATCTTTATTTTTCAAAACTTGAATTACATAGGGTATTTCTATCATATTAATCGATCATACATATTATGATTGATTAATAAAATAAATCAATTGGTGCTTATTTTCAAATACTTCAACATTTTATTACAATTCATATAAGTGGAACAACAATAAAATTGGCGAATGTGGCAACCGGTCTATTGTAATTTGTAACGCTTTTTTGGTACAATGCAAATAAAATGATATTCAAATGATTTTATTATAGCTTTTTTAATACTTTAATACTTTTAAAAATATTATTTAATATCAGCCTAAAATGTTTTTCAAGCAGCTTAAGGTGATTCATCTTTCATCACACTAATGTAAGTTAAATGAGTTCAAATTTAAAACGAGATATTACAATAACGACCTTGTACTCACTCTACTACAATCATCGTGCTCGTTAAATCTCAAGCCATAAACTCATAAAAATAAAGTAGTTTACGTTAACAGGCTTAGAAAAGCGGACCGCTTTTGTTCTTAAACTATATGCAATATGAAAAAATAGCGGAGTTTTAGTCGATATTCCCCAGAACAGCTGTGATAAATAAAAGAAAACCACCTCATGTCTGTGCCAAATAGTCTATAAATAAACTGTATATCTACAAAAATAATATAAAAATAAAGTTAGTCGGTTACGTACAAACAGCGGTGAAGCTAATAGAAGCGTGTTCAAAAGAAGAAATTCAAGTAATTATACATTAGCCAAATCATATTGTATACTAGCTGTGCTCCGCGGTTTTACCCGTAGTGCTCCGCTCCTGATGGTCAGCGTGATGATATAGAGCCTAAAGCCTTACTCGGCTATCTAACACCGAAAGAATTTTCGAAATCGAACCAGTAGTTTCCGAGATGAGCGCGTTCAAACAAACAAACGAACAAACTCTTCAGCTTTATAATATTTGTATACATATAAAAAAAGTGATTTGTTTAATATCACAAAAGGTTAAATTTATACCTTAAAATTATAGATCAATCATCCGCCAATTACTCCATGAATTGTTTCACGAATCCTTGAAACTAGAAAGTCTTCAAAGATCCATTCAGTATTTTCGATTTTATATCGTTTAGGAATACGTAATTAGTAACTTTGTTCAATCGCGATTAACCAATAGGCCATCACTAACACGTGACGGCATTTCCATTTAGGCGGCAATAATCTTGCTTAATGCCAATTTTCCTACAAATACCTACGTCAATCTGTGCAACATTCCGTAATGTGTAAGGATTAAAAGGATTTATATTTTTCGTTTAGGAATTTTCGTATTTTATAAGTGTAGAGCATAGAGCATAAAGAGTAGACAACCTGTTATTATTCACTTTTCTATTTTTTTATTAATTTAGATGATTTGATATCATCACTACATAGTATAAAATAAAGTAGCTTTCTCTGTCACTATGTCTGCTTGAAATTAAATCTTTAAAACTCCGCCTCGGATTTTGATTCGGTTTTTTAATAGAGAGAGTGATTCAAGAGGAAGGTGGTATTTAATTTATTAGGTTTAAGACAAATCGTGCGAAGCCGCGGGTAGAAAGCTAGTTATAGATAAATAATGCGGAGACGGAGTGCGGTATTTCTCGTGCAGTGTATTAATAATTTTAGGTAGATTGTGTACTATTCAATATTTTTCTAATTAATTTATATTGGCTTTGTAAATTAATACGTAGATTAAAGCATTAAAAATAAAAAATACAAATTCATTTACTTCCATACCATACATAATAAATACTAATGGATAACTTCGCATCTGAAACTCTATAACAAACTTTCCCAATATGAAATTTCTCTGGCTTTAATATTTAATATCTATTTGTACTGAACACATAGTTGGTTATCTTGTTCTATTATTTCAGTTTGAGAGTATATCTTATCTCTTATATTCAAGTAATTCATGAGATTAGATTTAATATTGTATCACTTCATTAGGTAAAGCCTTTAATTTTAACAAATCATTCATTTATATCGAAATAATATTATTTCGATAGGAATATTGATAATAATCGTCATATTTCATAGCTTGCAAATATTGTTATGTGTAAGCTTTCTAAAATATAAAAATTCAGTATAATTTTATCTCAATTATATGTATGAGACAATGTTAAAAAATCAAACGGGACTAAAATAAAACGTATCGAAATTTCCATTGATATCCAATAATAATTAAAGCTGTAAAAGTTAATTAAACCTCAAACACACATTATGTCCTTCAATATCCTGAATTCGTGCACTTTCTTAGAGTATTGCCAGTATAAATAGATAGAAATAAGAAATAAACAGATCCCTTCCCATTTCGTCAATGTTTACACGAGTAAGTAATAAAGTACTGTGCCATCTCCCGTGCGGTTTGTTATAACCGAGGGACGGGACTCGTAATCGAGTTTAGATCAGACATTGCCAAATATTACATCGTTGTGGTTTTTTAAAGGGAGCTTCGAAATTAAATTGAGTTCTGTTGTAAAGTCGCATTTACTATTCATACTTAATTGATACATTGTTTGTATACTATAATTGTCCGCCTTTATTATGATCAAGATGATACTCTACATTTCAGCTATTTATACTTGTGTGTATGTTTCACATGGCTTTTGATTTTTGAGTAGAACACGATGAGCTTATTCATTTTCATATGTAGTAAATTGACTTAAATTCTGTGTTATAGGTGCATACCTACCATACCTACCTGCTACCGTAGCATTACGGTGCATACCTACTACCGTAGCATTACGGGCTACCTTCTAACAATAGCCCTTTTTAAGTTTTTTCACGTGGTTGGATTCATGTAAACAATACAATTTACCTAATGCTGACGTAAAATACCTTTGATATCAATAGTATAGGTATTTAATTATTATAAATTATAATCGTCTAGTGTTATCATGGCAAAATGTTAATTAATTTTGTATTATGTAAGCAGCTTTCATATTTCAAAAAGGTAATAAGACTCCAAAAATAATAAAAGTTTTTTTCGCATCATATTTTTATAAAGATGATATAATATGATGTGGATTAATATGTCTAACCGTATGAATCTCTTGCAGACTGAGAATTTACTGATGTTAAACAACTTTACAATACAAACCTTAGTTGGATCTTGTTGGTTGCTGGTCACGTAGACAGATGCTCGTCGACCAAGCAGTGTCCGGCTTACAATTGAACTGCTTCGTCGTCCAGATAAACGATCTTGTGGCACTGGCAACATTTTGCACACAATATTCTCTATAGTATATTATAATGCATTCACTTGGAGATTTATCAAACGATGTTTCACACGTTTTTATATTTTACACTGTATAATTTAAATTTGTTATGTCTTTGGTAGATTAATTTGTACAGGAATATATTAGAATATCACTAAATCTTTTGCCATAAACGAATTTAACAATTGCTAAATTAGGCTACTATAAAATCTTATCATATGGGCCATAAAATGTATGTAGAGACAATGTAAGGCAGTGTGGCTACACTATTTAAGCGATAAAGCACTTAATATTTTAGTCTTTCTTTAAATATATTTACACTTTCCATTTTATTTTATGCTGAACGCTGACAATCGCGATTAACATCTGAAACAAAAGAATTGTGATTTTAAGAAACCATTTTAAATAATGAGTCTGTTTTGTAGGTATTAATAAAAGTGACAGTGATTTTAGTTGATGGCGAAAAATAGTGACCATCAACCCTCCAAATGATTCCTCTCCGTAAGCGATCTGTAGAGGGTCCCTTGAATGGATAATAATATATAATAAAGTACGTGTCAATCTGAGTAATCTTGTCATTTATTAGTAAGGTCGAACTTCGAAGATATATTTGGATCATAGAAATGGTAATATCAGAGCATGCGTCTATTACTCATACCCTTTTCGTACTTGAATAATAATGTTCAATCTGCGTTGTTCTTTTCTCTAACTAATATACCTACTTAATATGTATGAGATGCGACATTGACCTAATTATGCCTTATTGCAGAAAGTGATGGCCTAAACATTTTAGCTTTTGTTTTATCCGTACGTAGGTATTATAAATATCTGGTGCGAAATTTAACAGTCAAAATCTTAGTACTTATACTAGTAATTCAAAATTGACAACTTTAAGAGGTTGAAACGATCAATAATCAAATAAACTTAAGTATTAAGTATAAGGAGTATTTCTTTGAGAATAAGAAATTAAATATCTCAAAGTAATAACTTGCACGCTATTATTGTACCTACTTATGATAAACGTTTTTTCTTAGAAAATAAATGTCTACCTTTAAACACCCATTCGCAGTTCTCTCAAACTAATTACTCGAGGCAAAGAAAATTTCTATGCAGATACAAAGATAAACAAGACAAATAGCTACACCAAGTTCTCGGCCTAAGAGTAATAAATAAAATGAAGCGTACTTAGCTTGCAAAGCGGACGTCGTCGACGTGACGGGAATAACGCTTTCGTCTAGGTCTTGCAAGCTCTATAATGGGCTTGAAAGCTTTCGTATGACTTACATGATTTTCCTCATACAATTACTTTGGAAGTTAGACGGTAAGCCCAATGGTATAATGTATCAATCAAACTTGTAAAGCTAGATTTTAGACGTTGAAGCGAAAGCTTTTTCATTTATAGTGTCGTAAGTACACAATTGCCGAGTGACGTCATGGTAGAGTGTAGTATAGAACTATTGAGCAAAGGAAATGTTTGTTGATTTAGTTGAAACAATATTTTGCACTTGCTCACTCGTTTATGCCTTCAATACGGGCGTACGTTTACGGACTAGAGGGGAAAGGCCCTGAATTAGAGCTAAGTTACGACATGAATGGGTGCAATACCTGACGCTAAGTACCACCTTGCTACTCAAGCCCAGTGTCAAGCAGTTGTATTTAAAATACAATTTTCTTTATAACAGTTAGGTACAAGCTCACTTTTTAATGTCTCACTTTAAATATAGATTACGATTAAATTTCCATTATGCATGAAAAATTTCGCCAATAAGCATAAGCTGAAATTAATGGTCGGGGAGATAAATTCTTACATCATCAGTAAGGAGGCGTTCGAACTATACGAGAAAGGTTTAAAATAAGTATAATATAGATCATAATATTATCTACCATCTAATAATGTCCCAGTTTCAAGAATAATTGCCATTCCAATAACGCTCTACAACGCATACTTGCAGTGAACATAAGAAAACAAACAACTGTCAACCGCAGTGGATATTCCAAGTATGACTCGTTAACCCTTGCATGGCATAAATACTGAATTCAAAATGTACAAATACGTGCCGAGTTTGGCACGAGGCTTTTAAGAGAACAGATAGTTTTTATACACGAGCGCTAGAAGTTATGAACAAACGCTTACATAAGCTTTGTGAAGTCTGAATGCAGGGATTTTCTTCTCGCTACATTATCTTTTTACTTCTGGGACAGATGGAAAGTTATTTTACTGTTTAGGAAAAAATGCGGTGAAAAATTATTATGTAATTAGGCTATAAATTATTTTTTGAATTAGTTTTACCAATTTTATTAAATTTTACATTGAAGATTCTGCATTTGGTTACTAAAATGATATAGGTAACGTGATGAATAAAGTAGCTTTCTGCAAGTGAAATTAATTTCATAATCGAATACGTGCTTCAAGGTCTATTTATTAATGAAAAAACTTTCAAAAATCCTTATATAATAGACATTGAAAGTTTTATTACTCCTTACACAATTCAAGTCTACTAAAGTCAAATACAAAATAATCTCTCGTACCTTTAATATAAACTAATCAGATAAAGAAAGTATATTACCCACGAGAGTTTGTCTGGCACAAGGCTTGTTATAACACACTTCTTGTTAATTTACTTTCAATAATCTTATATTATATAGGTATATGTGTACGATGAAAATATGTAGAACCACAGACTAATAATAATATACTACGTATACAAGTAGAACGTAATCGTATAATATCTACCTACGTATGTATCTAGGGACAACGATTATTCTTTTTAATAATGGTCTATGTTTAAAAGAACCACTACCAACATTACCAGGACAAAAATCAATATTGGTATTAAAAATAACTATTAATTTTTTTTTTATTTATTATCAGAAACAAAAAAAGTTTACAGATATATTAGTGTAGAGTTGTGAATTAAAAAAAACCGGCCAAGTGCGAGTCGTACTCGCGCACCGAGGGTTCCGTACAAACCTGCAAGGTTTACAAAGTTCGTTCATTACGACAATCGAGTCATAACTATGGTATTTTTATTGCAAAATGAAATTCATAACATTACAATGGGAAAAGATGGAGGAGCATAAATTTAAGACAAAAAAAAATATACTATGTGATGTAACAAAAAATTTATGGTTTTCGTAATTTTTCCTTTATTTATGCTATAAGACGTTGCTTCGTACCAAATTTCAAGATTCTGAGTTCACAGGAAGCACCCTGTAGGTTTTGATTCCCTTGCAAGTGTCGAAAATTTGTGGCATAAACGGCTGTATCTTTTGATTGCGTTGGCTTAAAAGTTTGATTTTTTCACAGCTTCAAAGGACAGCAGACCTTAGTAATTGATATAAATTTCAGCTTCATACCTCCACGCGTTCCTGAGAAATAGGGTCTTGACAGACGGACGGACGGACCGTTCCGTTTTTTCCTTTTGAGGTACGGAACCCTAAAACCACTGAAGTTTATAGTAATGTTCGTATACAATAATTTATAAACAAAACAATTTCGGTAATTATAACTAGAAATGTAATGTTTGTATTGAATGTTAATTTTCAAACGAAAATATCTCAAGGACTAAAATTATACTCAGTATAATTTACATTTGATTAGAAATTTAATTATAGTTTACCAAAATAGCATGGTTATCACAATACCGGATAATTAATTATGGTAAAGTCATAACCTACAGTAATCATCTTTTATTGTCATCACTTTAATATCAGTCTAGAAACGATACTTTTACAAAAAATATACAGGGTTACTTGTAACTGGACGTATTCCCGTCAAGAATAGATCAGGGAGCTCAAATACAACAAATTTAACCCCCTATAAAGCATTTGAATGCCATAAAACTAAAAATATCAAATTCAATGTATAAACTTGTTACAAGAACTAGGTATGTAGGGTAACGGCACCAGTGGTCAGCCAGGCACCAGTGATCAGCCTATTGCGTTGTTTATTGGCCATAAATATCGCTGTAATCAAAATAACCAAATCACGTGCACTTAAATAGAAGCTCTGTTTCGTTATTGGTTCATGCATCACGCGATAGGAGCAGCAGGGGGTCAGGGGAGAGAAGTAAACACGTTCGTACAGGTGCTGTCCGCCGACAAGAGCAGAAGTGTCATGTCTGCAATATTTTTTGTTTCACGTGGTGCTCTTTTGAAAGGTGAGAAATAACATATTTTAGTATGAAATGTGATTGTGTTTTATAGATAATAACTTTATAGATTACTTAGAGCATTTAATTTTATGAAATTTGATAAAAAATATCGTTTTTTTACTTAAAAATTTGAGGGGCTGACCATTGGATACTGATTTTTTATGAAAGATCCAATGGACAGCCCCTGGGGCTGATTACTGGGATTATTCCTAATTGTTAGAAAACCCAGTGGTCAGCCGCATTTCAAAATATTTTTTTCAAGCGGCTGACCACTGGGTCTCAATCTGTGGTCTCAATGATCCAGTATTCAGCCACGATGTTATTGAAATAATATTTTAAGTATAGATGCGAATGTTTGTGTTTAAATCTATAAGTAATACTTCATCTTAGTTAAGTTTTACCTGAAATAATGGTATTATGTGTATTCATATCCAAAAGTTATTATTGTTCCCTTTTTTTCTAGCTAAAAATGCCGCCAAGACAACAGTATCCTCCAGAGAAATCCTCCGAAAGAGATCCTCCTGTGGTTGATTATAATTATATATATTGTGGATTATAGATACATCAATAATATTATAAACTAATATCGTTGATTTTTTTAAAAAGAATTATTGCTGTTTTTATGATAAATAATAAGAAGTTCCTAGAAAATAAGAAGACACAGAGAGATTGTAATAGTATGTTTAAAATAATATTTGTATTATGTGCGATATACATTTTTTTGTGCTAAGTGAATCGTTGCTATAAAAATGTGATTAATATAGTTGATTTTGATATAACATTGTTTATTTTGATCTCATAATTAGTTATACTTACAAAGGCTGAACACTGGGTTCAACAAGGCTGTTTATTGGTTTTTGGAGGCTGTTCACTGGGACACTGGGCCATTTTTTGTTTAAAATTAATTATATATTTTACTAAGAGAATTATTGTTTTTGATAAACGCTGATTCGAAACTACAATAAATAATAAATCCATACATGTTGTACGTTTTTTTATTCGACGATTGTTGTAGAAATGGCAATTGTCAAAACTTCAAAAAGCTGTTATGAGGCTGACCACTGGTGCCGTTACCCTACTAAATAAAATATATGGAAAAAGGGTCTAGTAATATAGTACTTATTTAATCATAATCAAGGTCTATACTTCTGGATAAACTTGGGAAAACCATTATAAATCTTAGCGTTAACTTTTTAACTTTAGTATGTTTACCAAAATTTCCAAGAATATATGTTGGAGCCATTGTAAACACAGCTTCGTAGGAACTGTTGCTGTCATTGATTTATGGCTATTTTGCTTTATGTAAATTCTGCTCTCAATTTGCCTAATAAACAGTGTTCTGGGTATAATAATGTTTATGTATCATACTCGTGTTATGTCAGTCAATCCCTAAACAAAACAAGTGCTTAGCCTCAACATGGCAACATGGTTTTTGTAGCGTGGGCTTGGGCGATAAAATTGTTTGAACAACAACTGGAGAATTTTTATGTGTATGTTTTAATCCTGCCTCAAAACATGTGAAGCGATAGTTCTAAGTACAGATGTGGTCTAGGTATTGTGTGAGGACTTAAATTACGGAGCTAAAATAAAAAAGCAAATAGCTTAGATTGCAAACATGAACTGCTAGGCTCCTATTATGGAATCCAATTATAACGAATGTCTCATGTCAAGTGGAATTTAATAAGATTTTTTAGTATCCATATTTCCTGCGGCACTGTCCGCTTGTCGTTATACTTCCCGCGAGAATTCGTGCGATAAGAGGCTTTTACGATGTACTTCTCGTTTATGTTCTTTGAATACATAGCATTATTGAAGACGTTTTTATTGCTAGTTTAATAACGAATTAGATGAAACTTCCTTCCTTACTCCTACGGCAATAACCAAACATTCATACCATTTTATAATGCAAAGGATGTTTATGCTGAATAATGCAATATGTAAAGGTTTTTACACATATACCTACAAGGACTCGGTATAACATTATATAACATAGGTACATATACACCTAAACGTTTCCAGTAATTTGATGAACAGTTAATTACCGTGCTAGAACAAGCCCGTAATGGCTACAATTACAACAAACTGTTTAGGGTCTTGCCACTATTACTGCTTCATGAGAGCTTCTTAGCATATTTAACCCATTCGGAGGTAAATGGGCAATGATGGCGCCCGAGTTCACGGGGCCGAAACGAGCCCTAAAATATTCCGTCAGTTCTTAGTTAACGAAACGAGACAGGTGCCCTTTTACGCTCTCACACTCTCGCTTTTTACCATAAAATTTACGGCACTTGCGGAGTTGGTGTCGTAATATATACATTTCAGTGAATCCGGTAAGCGCAGTCGATCCGATTGGCAATCACATTTTCTCCACGGAGTTTGTGTTTATAAAGAAAATCCGACCCTCACGAGAGTAACAGAAAATGAGGTGGTCAGATGTAGACTGTAAAACTTTATGACTCAAATATCAGATGCAGTTTCAGTACAGTTATGTTGCAGAAATTATATAATATGAAATTTATGGAAAGTTATTCATACTCTGGAGATTATTTTATTATCTATACATATAATAAATCTGTAGAAGGGTCAATTCTGTACATTGAAAATATTGAAAAAATAAATAGCAGGGGGTGTTACTGGATCGATACCAAACCCAAATATGTGATTAAAAAAATTTTTGTCTGTCTGTCTGTCTGTCTGTCTGTCTGTCTGTCTGTCTGTCTGTATGTTCAGGCATCACGTAAAAACTAACGGTTCGATTTCGATGAAACTTGGTATAATTATACCTTATTATCCTGGGCGTAAAATAGGATACTTTTTATCCTGGAAAAATACGTAAAAAAAATTGATCTTAATTTTTCAGTTTTATCCATAGACGTTGTTCTGTAGAACCGCGAACACACGTTGCGTATTATTATAGGCCTAGCCGTATTTGGGTCCAATAGATATTTATAAGATGTCATTGTCAGAGTTACTCAAAATGGAGAAATAAACCATCCACGCGAAGACCGACATCCGCGCGGACGGAGTCGCGGGCGGAAGCTAGTCTTTAATATGATAATAGTACCAAAATCTTTATATATTATACAAGCATACACATTGTCTCAAAGTTTGTATAACAATGAGAGCGTGTCGCAGTTTTCCCCACAGAACTGTAGTGCTATTAACATTACCATTAGTCCAACAGTTTGTTCTCACGGATACTCAACCACGAAGAAACAATAAATAAAATTGTGTTTATATTCAATATGAAATTAAAGATTTTACAACATGCTTTAAAAACGAAGAGGCATGCTTAGTAGAGAGTTGTAAAATGACAAAATATTGTCTGAAAACAAAACTTAATAAGTTATATTCACTGTCATATCACTTGATAATGTAACAAAATAATATTTTTTAAGTTTTATCCATTTTTATCTTTATTTTGTATGTCAGCTTTTATTAAGATTTCCGAAATAGAATGTCGAGGTGGTGAAAATAAGCGCTTTCGTATTTCGTTTCTAACTCAAAGGAACCTCAAACGAAAACCAATGACCCCGCTAAAATAGATTTTTGTAAGGCAGAAAGACTGATTATAATTGGTAATTTTCGCCCAAAATAATATATGTACGACAAAGCGACTGTAAACTCTATTTCAATACCCATTTTGAATGTAATTCGTGATTCACGACTATTGCAGATACGATGTGTAGAAAAGAAGATACATATTATATTCTATCTTATGAATTATCCTTCACCATATATATTCCATTCATTATTTACCTTATTTTAAAAAATATAGATATTTATACCATAATGAAAAACATCTAAAAATAACCTTATCAGAAAACTTATCATTTTTACTTACTAATCAAGAAATAAAAATAATAGTTTGTAGTTGTGACATTAAAGTTAATGAACATAAATTGTATATCTAATGCAATTACAGAAAAATTGGGTCAATCGAGCGTTCAACGAGCTCTACTACTCAAAATATTACTGTCTATTAAAAACTGTACTATAGATCAAATTATTCAGAGTATCCCAGTCATAATATATTTACAAACGAATGAAATAAATTTATCTTTATTATTCTTGTATAATTTAATATGGAAAGATATCGATGATAATAGGAAAGAATGATAATTTAATCAAGCACAAACTTCTATTATGTTACAAAAATTCTTGAAACTTGCAGCCAATATCGAATATTATTTATTTTCAAACAAGAAATCCTGACCCAATAACGTAACCGAGTTTCGAAACTATTCCAGTTATAAAATGCTTATAAAAAGGAAAAGAAGAAAACGTTAGTCCGGAAAGTAGGAAACCATAAATTGTCTTTACCTACAGTAGAACTGGCAGATACATAGATTGTAGGCTTGGTGGGATATTTGCGTTGACCACAACACATTAATTTCATGTAAAAGTTACGTGCTGCGTACCTAAACTTTATTTTCACGGAACAGCATTATTTCATACGCAATTTATGTATCTATTTTATACAGTATACACTATACGTATACACATCCTTAGGTATATACAAAAAGCAACTAAATATGCATATTTTTTTAAAGGCATGTGTAATTAAGTTAAACTAAAATTACAATCTACGGATGCTCTAAGATCTACGGTCGTCGATACTCAGATGTAGTGTATCTACGTGAGACGCGCAAAGTGAATAAACTCATTCATTCCATGCGCCAAGCGCGACTCAATCAGAATCTCTCTTAAAACTTATACTGTAAGCAAATGCTTTCCCATTTATAAAGAATTCAATTTTCGAAGTGCATCAATATAAATGTTAGGATGCATACAGCACTCGGTAACATTTCAATATCCATACGACTCCAATCAATTTATTTTCCATCGACAAATGTTCTGCATTGTTCAACTTTATCTCTAAAATGTGGTTACGAAGAAAAATGTTAGTGGCCTGTATTTCAGCAAGCAAGACTCAAAAGAATTTGAATATCGAATTTCATGTGTGCCATTTTGAAGAACCTATTAATAGTCGCCGTGTAACGTGAGTTAGCATAAAGGGTGTAATTACATGATGGATACGCAATTTTTTCCCTCAGCTCGAGTGTAATCTGTACCATTAACTAATGGAAGTACGTGTGTTTTACCATAAATTAGGAAAGCATTTTTAGGGTGAAATCTTGCGAATACATGAAACGTTATTTCACTCCAAAAATTGTTTAAAGCTTTATTCAAAATGTTATGTGGAATTGTTTAACGATTCTGTATTATTTATGCTTATTTCATATTACAGCTTTACTACTTTTAAACGTCACGTTATATTAAAACTGTAATGGCAATATTAAATTCAACATTAAATATTTTACTGTAGGTAATGAAGTTACATGTAATTTACATTCAAAATTCATAAATCTTATTATGTTTTCACATATAAAAGTAATAATAAAAAAATGAATTAAATTTGAAATGAACCATTACGAAAGTGTCTTGAAGGGGAAAATCGTGCTTGGTCACTTTACCCTTCGTTCTCTCGAATGAACCTTTCTTAGTCCGAAACGCCGACGTCATATCTCTTTGTGGTTTATTCAACAATGCTTCGATGAATTACACATTACACGACAGAACTAAATCGTCTGTAGAAGGAAGGAGTTTCATTTTATATGATTTGTTGTAAAATATATTTGGTTCCAGTTTTTGTTACGGATAAAATATATTTTATATGACTCTACATCAGGTACATACTCAACATCAAGTTATATTATAGCGATGATTTGATCTGAATAAATCTTGGGCTAGGGTGCTATACGACAGACAGCATTTTTATATTATGCAATTATAGATATTTAAAAAAAATAACTATTAAAAATGTGTCCATAGTTAAGTCACCCAAACAAAATATATCTAAGTGTACAAAAAATGTCTGTTCAAAAAAGTAGACTCGGACAATTTTCCACCTGCAGTTATTACAAATGTATGACGTTAGCTATACTGAAACGTATAGATATGAGTTATTCGATTCCATTTTATTATCTATAGTGATCGTGTATATTATTATCTGGAATTTGGATCGTCGTTACGTGAGCGATATCATGTGAATATTACGATACATATTACGTTGTTAAGTATTCCAATATCCTGAAACGTCGTTCGCACAGGAAACCTAATATGTAACATCTTTTTCTTCACAACACTGTATTGGGTAAAAGGTGTGAAATTGAATTTTAACACAGATATGAAAGATCAATGAAAAAATAATGGTGTGAATAGAAATGACACTTATTTAAGGAGTTTCGGGGAGTTTTATGAGAGTATATTTTCAGTGTAAAATTTAAAAATTATTTGAACTATTATTAATTTACGTATATCTACAGCATTTTAAGAGTTTTCTAAATATGATATGTCCAGCGAAATATTCTATTTAGAATTCAATAGAGATATAAAAGTCCAATCCTCACCCATAAGGAAATGAATCTATTTTTAACAAAATAAAGTTTGAGTCTAGTAAGTAAAGCAAACAATCTTTCTCACATGAGTAAACTCAAGGAAAGTTTTAATTAAACGAAATTTAAGTTCACGCAGCGCGCAGTTGTTCTTGTTATATTGTTTTCCAACTAAAACGACTTAATTAACGGAAAGTGTCTCCCGTCATCTAGATAATTATACAAATATTGAATGTCACCGACTTTCAAAGTCGATTATGAGTGCCACTTCAATTTCATGTGAGGTTGAAATTAGGATCGTTATGGAATATGGATGATCAAATATCAAGAAGTTTGTTCCACTTTATTCCGGTATAACTACTTATTTTAATTAAGCTAATTATATACCTTATACTGGTATGTTATGGGTATACTTTAACAAATTGTAAAAAAAAGAAAAAGAACAAATTTACATACATTTGCTGATGACACGAGGTACTTATTGACATCGAATGGTCAATGATTCCTATCAACATTTTGTGTCGATTCTTCGAAAGCTTTAAGCTGTAGATTGGAGCGAACCGGATGCTTACACTATCGCATGAGAAAACCGGGTAAACCCGGCCGGGAATAGCTCTGAACGCTGATAGCAAAGACACATTGGAGCACCGAAGACTGATTTCTTCTCCGCTTCGCCTTATTTAAGACTTAAGTATGAGCTTTAGACGCTTTTAAATCATCACACAAAACTGTTTTTCAAAAGTTCATCTAAATGCGATTAAAAATTATTTAAACCTGATTTATATGTTCCCTTTTATACATTTTAAAATGTCCATTTTTGAGACAAAACATTTAAACTTTATTAGCTTTTCAGACTTCAACGATAACATCTTTTCATCAAATTTCGTCATCCCTAAAGTATTATAAAATTATGTACGAGCACGTGTTCTTTCTAATTTATGTTTTCTTTGTATAAAATTCTAATTCAAAAGATTATATTCATCATTTAGATTTAAATAAATTCTTCTTAATTATATTGACGGTTAACACATCTAAATGTAGTTTATTAGGTACATTATCTTATATAAAAACAATTAGTAATTAAATAATATATAATTAGATTTACTGTTTAGGATCCTTTGGGTCCTTTAGGACCTTAACACAACAATCGTAAATATCAACTCTGGATTATTTATTTTTATTTATCTAATATTAGATTACGAAGATACCTACCTACGTGAGTTTATAAATATTTCTGGATCTAATAATATCTAAAGCTATCAGCACAAATAAAAATAAAAGAGTCTAAAAAATATAACGCAAAATTTAGATAAGGCACCAAAAAGGAAAAATTTAATTTTATTTATATGCGGAGCGTATAAAAATGTCATATAAAAGGAACACTTTTATGCAGAAAAGGCACTAACATCAGTTTATGCGTATTTAACGGATGTGCTATAAAACGAAATCCTATTAAACAATAAATAGACAAATATAAAAATTACAGTAAGAAGGAAAACATATTCATTTTCTCTTATAATTTGAAAAACTTTACAAACTAGTTCGATCATTCGCTAAGAAGCTTAAAGTTCTAAAGAAATTCCGCCACTTGCCTTGAAAGTTATCTCGGCATATCCAGTAACACTAACATTTCGTTAAGCGAGTATACACGAATAGCTATCGTGAAATTCTGTGCGCGAAACTCTCCAGTGCAGACTCGCGCCCGATTCGATTAGAGGGCAACTGAGAACTGGCTACGGCTACGAGCTACGCGCTACGAAATGCTGCCTCTGTACACTTAATCGACAAGTCTTTTGACTATGTTTATGTTGGGCACACTACATAGACGTTTAAATGGAGAGCTCTCGGAATTGTCTATTGCAGCCGTGAGTAAATCTTGAGGATTGCACATCAACTTCTTTGTAAACAAACGACGGGATCCGCCATCAAAATCATATGTACACACAAATTAATAAGCTTTTAGTAATGTTCAATTTAGCGGGGTCGCTTAGTAAATTAATAAAGGTTTTATCTGTGTAATTAGGTATTTCGATTAATAGCAAATGGTGTGAGTGTAGGTAATGAAAGTAATAGGCGAATTAAATGATTCAATAAGCTAACGAGAGACTTGAATTTGTTCTATTATAATTTCCGCAATACTGGACGCTGCGCTCCTAAAGTTGCATTGCTTTGGTATGACACTGTGTCCCAGTTTGCAACTATGTCGACCAACTGACAAGTAATACAACCTATCCATTACAAACACGACGTTCGCCGATCGGATTGATTGATGGTCCGAATTTAGTAATTGCAGGTTTAGTTTTTACTCATGATTAATTGGTTTGATTTAGTTATATTTTGATTTAGTTTTAACAACACTTTATTTTCAATATAACATTTTTAACACAAACATTTAATACAATCGAGCTAGTAACAATTATTAATGAGAATAAACTTTAAAGCGAACAGTTTTGACGTAAAAAATAAATATTTTTTGCATTCTTTTCGAATATACAGAGAATTTTGAAGCTAAAATTTAATCGTCTATGCCTTACATTTCTAGTGCCTCATTAAGATATTATGCCACTCAATTAAGTCAATGGTAATTGATATTGCTAGTAAAATCTTCATTTAAAAACAAAAAGATTTCCCAGTAATTAAAGTTTCAGTAGATTTTCTGAAATACTTACATTACTTATCTAAAGTCTAAACTGAAAACTTAGAAATGTTCAATTGCCTGCAGCTGCTATGTTATAAATTTTATGGTAAGTTTTAATTCGCCGTGCGTACTTCTTCTTTTATTTCTGAAAGTAAATGCTTGGTTAATAAAATCATAGTAGTATAATATTATATGTATTTGTATTTAATATTTTTTTATGTAATATAGAGATGAATTCAATAATTACTTTTCACAGTAAGTAAATAAGTATATTATTTTATAAGTATTACTTACGTAGAGTATAGTAACTGTTTAGAGCATTTGAGTATTACCATACCAAAATCACAGTATTATCATGACAATAAAAAATACACGCCGTGGGGTGTGCAAAATGTCAAATTCTAAAATTCCACCAACTCCGGCGGTAACATATCGGCTAAAATAAATTATAGAGAATTTCAGTGCCGAGAATTGTGGTACAATTAGTGGTTTGGCTCTTCCTGGCCACGCTGATATTCACCAATAGCAGTATAATTATTATATTCCTATGTTCATTTTCGCATAAATACGAAACTTATAACGCTTTAATGACCATTATCTCTCCAAACATATTTCAGCGATAAGACACGAAATGAATAATTATACGTATTCTAGAGAAACATAATTTTCTACATTTCCCTTTTGATACGCGCCAACCATATTTTTTGTTGTCTGGGCATGATTAATAGCATCATGACATTTGGGATTGGACTTAGGTCTTGAGTGAGGGTTTTGCTAGAGCTTTGGAATCTGTGATTGTTTTGCTGAATGTGTTTTATTGCTCTTCGCTGTGAATATAAAAATTACATAAAACATTTTGGTGATATGATTAAAGACTTTCTAATTAATCACTATTAATTAGTATAAAATGATTATTTAGTTATTTACTAAGTTTTGGACGAAGTTACAACCGAAATCTTTACATCATTTCATGAACTAGGTACGTCACAATCATAAACTACGATCACAAGTGCTTTCATTATTTTAACATAATTCTTACTTTTCAATGTAAAAGCCTTCAGTGTTAATAAAAACAATCCTTATAAGGCCGGTATTCTGCAAACTGCATTTACATTTTGATTGGTAAGCCGTGACCGAGTTGAGAGATAATTCAACCTTTTATTTTTTTACCAATTTAACTTTTGCTCTAGTCAATTATACGTCATTGGTAATTTAATAAAAGCAAGAGAAATTGCATTTCCATTGAAGTAAAAAGTAGTTTGGTAACATTGCTAATATTTAATGTGCCATACAGTATTAATAGTGTTCTACCTTCTTTCACAGCTTCAGTTCTACTTAAGTCAGTTTTATGTTGATTTAATTCAGGCATTATATAAAAAAGAGGTTATGTAAAATTTGTAAAATTACTTTCTAGACTTCTGTTGTTAAGAATTTATACTATACGTGGACAAAGACTTTGATGGTAAAATCTTTGCTCCGAAAAAGCAGAGAGAAGAAAAATTTTAGTTGCAAATTAGTTATTAGTATGCTGAACAACGCACGAGGTACGCGTTCGGCTCACTGTTTTTCTAAAGATAAGTTATAATTTAGGTACGTTTTATACATTACTGTGATATTTAAGGAAATCTGTTTTTAAAACAAAAGAGCTTGGACATAATTGTGATTATATCGGTTCTACGTTATACTTGAATAATGAACCAAATTTTGCATCGCTTCATGGTATGTACGATAGCCAATTTTCTATGTATAAAATTCTTTCAAATTCGTTTTGTAGTTCAGGCAGAGGAAATAGATATGATATGTAGGTACTAGAGTAATTTTTATAGCTACTTATTACATATATTCAGATAGACATACACATTGTTTCAAAAAGAATATAGCGTCGTCAAGAGAAAATGCTTCTATTACATGAAGGTTGTAAATTTTTACTGCCAACAGTACGTACTCATTGTAGATACCCATACATGTCGTTACAAAATGTTACATCGTATTTACTCGCGATAAAATGTCTTGTAGTCAAGTAAAAGTTGATTAGAATTTTTGAAGTGAAACTTCTTTATCGGGGGTGGACAAAAATTTTGTGTAACATTTTTGCGTTACGTTACGCCGCGCGCGTGACATTTTTGCGTTACGCCGTACTCGTGACTATATACATGTTATATTAAAGTGATCAGCAAAATCAAAGGGTTTGTTTTAATTCTAATTCCAGTGAATTTATAAAAATTAAATAAGTAATTACATCTATTTTTCTAATACTTAGGTGTAATAATGGTATTTATTTTTCTAAGTTATTTATGATTAACCTCACTTTTTGATTGTATTTTTCAATACACTAACACGTGGGTGGAATTATGGTATCTATTTAATTTAATAATTTATATAATATAATATATATAATTATATTATTTATATATTATATATATATTTATAAATTATTTATATAATTATAATATAATATATAATTTATAATTTAATTGTGGTATTTATTTTTCTAAAATTGTATTTAAAGTTAACCTCAGTTTTTGATTGAATTTTTTAAAACATTAATAAATCTATGACTCACGTTAACACGTGTTTGCTTGATTGGTGTTCATATATGATTTTGTGAATTCAATATTTATAAGAATAAACCTCAAACTCTTTATGTCCAATCAAATGTCCAATGCTTTGTTTCTAAGAATTACAAAAGACCCTAAACTTTGATTACTTTTACGATAATAGCCATTGACTATTAGAGCGTATACGCACTATGCGGGTAGCCGCATTGCGGGTAGCCGTCCGGCTGACCGCAAGCACAATTATGTACGTAATATTCATTTCTATGCGCACTGTGCGGTCTGCGGTTACGTACATAATTGTGCTTGCGGTCAGCCGGACGGCTACCCGCAATGCGGCTACCCGCATAATGCGTATAGGCTCTTATACTGTGCCAGATGTGGATACAGTTACCTATTCAAATTGTTTACAATACAGCTGAGCCGGTCGTTCTACAGATATAATTCTCCAAAAATATTAACCAAATGTGGTCGCTTAGTGCGGTACCTATGTCGTAGTAAACAATGCCGTAAAAACCAATGTTTTCGATAAGGCGGTCATATAACATTCAGCAAGGACCTTTCATTTTGGTCAATTTAACCGGTATGTTGTTATAAACGATGTCGCCATAAACGGTTTTGACTGTATTTAAATAGGTAGCGAGGAGCGAAGCGACGAGCGTGTTAAGGTGCGTATAAATTAAGCGCGGCAGCCGCGCGAGCCAATGTTCGACCAGAGTTGACGTTCATTTGCTGCGCGAGCCAATATGTAGATATATTTTAAGTTGAACGTAGTTGCCGCGCGCGGCAGGCGATCCATCACGAACATCTCTTCTGTAGGATGCCAAAAGTGTAGAATTTTCTTTTTCAAGTCAGGAATAGGTATATCCATTTTCTTACTGATTTCTACCCACGCATCATACCTCAGCGATTTATTGTGGTATTGGGAGGATTTGCTGTTCTATAAAAATTCATTAGCGCCATACAATTGTATTAGTAAACGGCACTTTTCGTTGTCCATTTTTACGTATACGCCGCGCGAGCCGAATCACCAAAACTACAAACCGTCCACACGGCGCGCGAGCGAACGCCTGAAGTTCCTTTGATGCGGTCTCAAAAACCGACAGTGAGCGGATCGCCCCGCGGCACGTTCGAGCGCGGCAATGTTCGGGTCGCCGCGCGCGGCAATCCCGTCTAAATAGTGCGCGGCCGCCGCGCGCGCCTATGTTCGATGGTTTGCCGCGCTTAATTTATACGCGGCTTTAGACTAACGTATTTCTGTAATATTGTATACAAGCTGTGCCGCGCGGTTTCACCCGCGTGGCTATGCTCCTGTTGGTCTTAGTTACGAAGTAACTATTCTCTAATCTGTGGTCTTAGCGTGATAATATATAGCCTATAATACTCGTGGATAATGTAGCTTTCGAATGGTGAAAGAATTTTTAAAATCGGTCCAGTAGTTTATGAGCCTATTCATTACAATCAATCAAACAAACAAACAAACAAAGTTTTCCTCTTTATAATATTAGTGTAGATAGTAAATTATTTTTTGAAAAATAAGGTCATAAAGAAGTTTCACTTCTTACGTGTGTACTCTAGTACACGCACACATTTTTTTTTTTTTGTTGAACCCAGTAACACAATACTTATGTAAAAAAATATTATTAGTCTAAATTATCTTCATAACAAATATCTTTGAATGGTTTTATTTTTAAACTAGGTTTCCGCCCGCGGCTTCGCCCGCGCAGTCAAAGAAAAACCCGCATGGTTCCCTTTCCCGTGGGATTTCCGGGATTGCGTCATTTTCCCGGGATACAAAGTAGCCTATGTCCTTTCTCGGATATCAAAATATCTCCATACCAAATATCATGAAAATTGGTTGAGTAGTTTAGGCGTGATTGAGTTGTTACTCAACTGTTGTGTTGTCTGTTGACAGACAGACAGAGTTACTTTCACATTTATAATATTAGTATGGATAATATTATACATAGATTTGTCTGTTGTCAGTACCTTATGCTGGACCAAATCAAAAGTTTCTTTCATGAGACCTGTAGATAAAAATTATAATAAAACGTCCTACCTTGTCAGTTATTTTGTTATGTATTAATATATGCGTGTTATATGCAATTTATATTTATTACATACCACTTTAGAATAGACACCGATTAAAATTGATTTTAATGGACAGGTCTGGTGAAAAAAAAATATGTAGTTATTTAAATTTTGTATGTAGAGTTCATATTAGTGCCATGTTTATCGTTATTAAAAATGGAGTGAAACCAAAACAAGTTTTAAAATTTCCAAGAATCGACGTCTGGTATAGCTCTTTTAAAGAAAAGTAAAGGTATATAATAAATTACTGCACTGCTTTTTGATACTTATCTGGTGGAGCATGCTCGCTCGTAAAATAACTAACTATAGTGCTTTAGCAAAACAAAGATTGCTTTAATGTGAGCAAAAGGTGGATTTATTTTATCACTCGGTGTAAATTGCTCAAATAGTTATAAAATTAATATTCTTAAATATTTAATGTTGCAATTATTCCCAGGACTTATCTTACGTCTTAACGTAGCTAAAGAGACAAATATTTTGTATTCGAAAACTACCATATCTTTTATATTACCAAATATAATATAAGATGTATGTGTGTATGTACAGGAAAATAAGGTGAATAATATGACTAGCTTATAGAAAAGCAAATAGCAGAATATCAATAGTTATGACGAGTTCCCGGATAACAACATCAGTGACGCGTGTACCCCCATTCCGCTCGAAGCGCTAACTTATCCATTCAAGTATGAATAAGATTTACTTTCAGAGATGTATTTATAAATTTACAAACATCTCTGTAACGTTAATTGAAATTAATTTGTAATGTCGTTTGGGAACTTATTAATATATTACGAAGAAAGGTATGGAATTGACTCTACGAATCTTAATCTTAAAATACATATGCTGTTTGTTGTATATTATTTTGTTGTTATAATATTAATTTGTGATTGAAATTAAGTAGGTCTTAATTTTCTTCTTTAATATATTTATACTTTATAAGTCAGATTCTCAGCTTTTTGGCTTTTAAATCAAAAATGTAGCAGTTGGTTTACTCTTCACAGTAGCCTTTTGTTATCAAATTTTATATTTATTGAATATCCCATTTTCTTCCATATTTACGCTATTCAAAATACCAGAAACGAGACAATTATTTCGTTCTACGTCAACACACAAATATCTACAGCGTAGGCGAATATTGACAAATGCTTACTTGTACATTTTTACTCAATTGAATACAACAGCTGTGATGTTTATCGTTCCTTTTTATTGAAAACAAATCGAATTTAAGTGTTCCTCCTTTTTTGTTGAATATATGATGAATGTATATAACAATAACCTGTCGACTCGTTTACACATTTTCCATTAGAAATATAAATAAAAATACATTCTCCTGTACACAGTAAATTTTATCATACCTTAAAAATATGTACTTATATACAACTCAATAAACAAACTCTCCTTTACAGATTTCTAAAATACCATGATAACAAAGATTCAGACTTACCTACATTTAGTTTAAAAAAATACGAGTGACATTGTAAATTATGCACCATGATAAATAAATATCTAAAAGGTATGTTTTCTAATATTCTACTTTTCTGTTGGAAAAGTCAGAATTCAAAATAAAAAGTCTGACCCTTACTAAGAGGCGAGTACAAAGAGAATAACTTTCCAGCCAGTCGCTAGCAAAAATGTTTGCTATTAAATGCTTCCATCAATGCTCCGCAGTTTAAATTGAAACTCTATAAATAAGAGAACTTTACTTTTCTGATCACCGACGCTAATCATTATTGGATTAACCTTAATTTGTATATTAAGCTATTGCATAGCTTCTATCGCGGGCCTTGAGCGCGGGGACCGAATCCAGAAATTGCGTAACGAAAAGCTCACGCTCTCCACTCCGACTGGCACGGAGGTGTGGCTTGAAGGCATGCTAATCATGCTATGCATATGCAACAGCTTTACCGCGGCAGTTCCCGAGTGCCACACGTCTTTTTTTTGTAAACTTTATACTTTATCGTATTGAAATCACTTAATAATATAATGTCTTAGTAAAAAAATCTTAGAAAACTGATTATTTATCCGAGAAACTGAAAGTTAATAAAATTGTAATTGACCTAACTACAAATCGAATAAGAAAACCTGTTACAATTGACACGTGCCTACAGCGAACCCTCGATAATTCGGCTATTGATTAAATAGGTAACCGTCATATATTTCCCTTCACAATCCCTTCTTATTGAAACGGGAAAGTTGAACTCTTTCATTGTTTATTCTGCTCTTGACTATTATGAACCGTCCAGTTTTATTCGCAGGACTAATTTTACGGTACAAAATCGGAGCTACGTGTGAACAATAGCCTTTTCTTTAGTATATAAAAAAGTTAAATACCTTTTCAGTGGACTAGAGCCTTTTGTAATATTGTAGGTGCTTTAACTAGCCGATTGTTGTAAGACCGTTTATTACGTGTTTACATTATAAATTGCTAAAAATATATTAAATTTGTAAAAACTATTTTTAACTTGGAGTTGTGTGACGGGGATAATTTGGAACTGTTGACATTTCATGAAGCAGTGCAATGCCACAAGTGTTTATACTCGGATTACATGTCTAGACGTATTTTGGAGTCGAGTGCTTCAACCAGTGCACGAGTGGGAGCTTTAATTTTAAACAAACAATATCCCTTAATGCACCAATTGATATCCTATTTTATATAAATGCTATGCATAGCATATTTATAAATCTTTTTATTCTGCAGGATGCCAGAATTATTCATTCTTCAAAGATGATAGCAGTAGGATCAACTGCATGCCAGCAACTACAGAATATAATATGCATTACTCCGAATCAAGAGATGGTTAAAAACAAATTGATCACATGATTTTTTAGAGTTACTATTTCTCATATACTTTATTATTATGTACTTATAAATAATAATAACTTACATTGCATTAACTTAGAAATTAATATGACAATAACTACAAACATACTTGTACCTATTATGATTTTTTGTAAAAAGCAATACAGCATATCACAAAATATATAAACCAACATAATATTTCATAAAATAAGATAAAATTTTAATCATTATTTTTATTTTGCATGTCGCAAAAATGGTCCGGGAGCCAGCAGCAGATTTTATGACCAAGTTCCTCTC
>CAJQZN010031185.1:0-12049 GCA_907164685.1 Colias eurytheme | reverse complement strand
ATTTTTTTTATCTTTTCATTATTTTTAAAGGCTTCTACCCCAGTCTAATCGGCAACCAGGCAATAACGATAAGTTGTCTATTGTGAAAACAAATTTTAATAGGAGGATAAAGCTTCTTCATTCCAGTTTTCTCATATTTTATATTGCAGTAAGGATAACCACCCTGCCATATGTGCATAAATAATATGCTTTTGTGCTATGCTACAGTCAATTTTATGTACCTACACTAGTAGTTCCACAGTATACAATAAACATCAGCGGTAGGTACCTACCTAGTTAGTTTACTTATTTAACTAATGTTATATTAAGTTTGTAACGTCAATCTTCATCTTCATTTCAATAATATACAGATAAAAAAATCCTTAAAACAAAAATGTTATGTAATTACACGAAGAATGAAACCAACATTATTTCAGTCGTTACAGACAAAACCAAACAAGACAACACCTGAGGTTAAAATATGTTACGACTCAATTTATCCTAAATTATAGGAGCAGGAGAATTATAGCGAAGAATGAATGTTGTAATTTTATAAATAGCTTTCCTTTTCTCACCTTGTATCTAGATGTACTTACAATTACCTTCAGGCTACATCTGATATACATTTTGAGAGGTTTCAACTTACCTACAATTACAGAAAACATACTCTGCGTATAATAGGTCACTAGATACTTTTTCCCACGGTAAATAAGGAAAACAGCTATCTAAATTGTCGGCCACAATACCTTTTATTTTTCTCTGTAGTTTTTACCGAATAGAAAATAAAATATATCTAAGTACCTACCTCTTAGACCTACCTACATACATAGGTACACAATACAGAATCACGTATAGAGTAGGCAGAAGATAGGATAATAAATTAATAATATTCGAGGCTTGTTATGTTTTTGTCTTTTTGATCTGTTATTGAAATAAAAATTTAATTACCTACGTTAATTAAACCATTCTTGCAAGTCATCACTACATAGTATAAAACAAAGTCGCTTTCCCTGTCCCTATGTCCCTTTGTACGCTTAAATCTTTGAAACTACGCAACGGATTTTGATGCAGTTTTTTTTTAATAGATAGAGTGATTCCAGAGGAAGGTTTTTATGTATAATATCATCCATTAAATAGTGGAGAAGTACTGTTATTTTTGAGGTTTCTAATGTGATGTCGTGAAAAATTACATTTTTTCCGCTTACATTGCAAACGCAGGCTGAACCCTATGAGTTTTATCAAAATAATGTACTAAGTACACATTGAAAAGGTCTACAGAAAAGTCCGCGATGGTATATGTCTATCTCTTATGGATAACCCACAATAACTTTTTTTTGTCATTTACTTTTTACGACAAATAATGGTTAATTTTCGAAGCGATTTTAACCAATACAGCATTAATCCTTAACCAATTAAATACCTTGAATACATTGTTCATTTAATATAGATCTATATGGCCCTTTACACCGTATGATTTAAGTGAATATTTTCGAAGATATTACAGATTTAAAAATTGCGGGACGTAGCGTTTGCGGCGGTACGGGCCGGCCGCCCGGCTATGTAGTTAGTTATTTTATAACCGTGCGAAGCCGGAGCGGGCCGCTGTGTTTTTATATGCAACGTTCACAATTTTTCTGTAGTGTATTTAGTATCAGCATTGCACCTGTGCGAAGCCGGGGCGGGTCGCTAGTTATCTATAATCGTTATTATCAGCTCATGTTTGTTCCTCCTTGAGAGATCCATACCGCATGATTCATCACGCTGACTAAGTACCTACGCATTCGATTTGATGACTATTATAAGCTGTTTCCCTTCACGGCATGTGTAAATTGTAAATTTTTATTTTTTGCATGACGAGACTCGAATTCGATACTTGATTGAAGTATTTATTTATTTATTTATTTATGATAAGGTACCTTACAGCTAGTGATACAATTATTGAGATGAATAAATACTAAGCTACGCCAATTAAAAGGTACACCAATAGGTAGTAAAAATAATATAGGTACGTATGTGAACAAAGACTAGTATAAGAATTTTACAAATGATAAGAGAAAATATTTTAATTTCATGTAGGTAAAGTAAGCATTGATCAAGCCCAATAAGTATTTATAAAGAAAGGAAATGTTTTAAATGTCTTCGAATTCATAATAACTTAAAACCAACTTAATTTAATATTAAGTAAAACCTGGTAAGTGATTGTGAGTGTGAGTGTGTGTGTGTGTGTGTGTGAAAGTGCGTGTATGAGAATGTGTGAGTGTAATAGCAGTGAGTGTAAAAAGCTAATGTATTAGGTATATTATTATGTGAGCTGAGCTTCAGTATTGATTAATTGTAAAATTTGCTTTTTAAAACTAGTACGCGATAAACAGAAGGGATCCACAGAAGAAAATTTTTTATTATAAATGACCGGGAGCCTATGGAGCGGTGACATTTTTAGATAATTAGTTGATGTAGCCGGCACGTGGAATAGGCGTGTATGGCGAGTACGCTGTGTGGGTACAAGATACTTTATATTTTCCAACGCTGTGGAATAGTCAAACTTGTTGTTCAAGATATCGTATAACAACATAAGTAGAAGACATTAACCGATAAGCCACTACAATATGCTGACGTAAATTATACTAAATACCAATTAATAAAACTTAAGTCGCGCAATGACTTTTTTATTTATTAAAATATGTAAGGGGAGGCAAAGTATAATAAAATCATTATTATATGCATATAGGTTTTCCAGGTAGTTAAATCGTATTTTTCAAATGACTTTCATTTTTTAAGTACATAAAGGTTATTGATATTCCCAAACTTATTTGAATAGCTTAAAATATATGCTCTAGTCACTATGCACCACTATGTTATAAGTTTATAACACCAGTTGCGGTTAGCTCTTTTGCTATTCAAGTGGTATTTTTAAACTTTCCTTGGAACAATGCCAACTCCACAAGTCCTTATACTTAAAGTTATTACTTAGTAATTATTTCTTAATTATTTTAAGACAAAATGGACAATTTAATCTATCGAATAATTTATAATATAAATTCTGTAGAGCTCACTTTTAAGTTTTAATCCCGATTTGATTTTGAGTGGTATTATATCAATAAAACAAAATATAGATGTTTATTAATTTTTATTAAATTATTATACAACAACAATCAGTACCTAAAGTACAAATGACTAATATCAATAGTAAGGAATGCAATTGAATTGTGCAAACTTCAAGATTTTCCACGACATTTATTATAAAAAGAGAACAAGCAATGTTCGTTGAAAAGACTCAACATTTTACTTTTCTGAGAAGGTTTTTTTACTAAATAACATCAATAATTACTACTATCAAAAATATTGGAATCAAGCTATCCTGCTCATCATGCAGGGAGAAATCTTTATCTTATACAAAAACAATAATACTTTTTCTCAAAAACGTGTACAACCCCGAGGGCTTTCTAAGATGTCATAAATGCTTTAGAAATTTTGTCTTGCAATCTATAAAGGGTTGATTAACGATTTATTCCTTTAAACTGTCAATATTTTCACTTTCCATTTCTTTCTCAGGTTGATCGCATTTCTCCATATTTTCTATTTCTTCTTCAGTTTTAATAACTTCCTCGGATTCCATTTCATCTTTCACCTCAATTATTTGTTTTTCTTTTGTATCTTTGGTGACCTATAAATAAACATAAATATTTATTTATCTTTCTTTACAATAATATATTGCTTTTTTAAGTTCAGTATGTAGGTATATACTTTATTTTAATTCTATATATTTTTAATTTTAAGAAATCTTATAAAGTTTTAATTTACAACTTCATTCTCTTCAGGCACAATAAATGTAATTTTTTATAAATGTATTCATGTATGACTTCATCATGATCTATTATTGTAATAACAAATTACCAACTGAAATGTTTTGTCTCAAGAAGAACTAAAAGAAAAACAATTACCTCATTCTTATTTGTATCAAGTTCCATAGAGGTGTTCTGCGTGTTTCGGTGACTGTTATTTTTCCTCATAGCCACATGATATTCAAACTTTTGTATAAAATCACTCTGATTTACGTAATCGGCTGGCCTTCCATCGAAATAATCTGGATTTACGATAATATCTGAAAGAAAGAAAAATAATTGGGTATTTTTATATTATTGTACTGTATAATAATTGAGGTACAAATATCATATGTTACAAGCATGTCTAAATTTAATTAACAAAGTTACATGAAAGATACAAATCGTTTGAACTATCTTAACCAATTACACATTACCTACACACATTACCCAATCCATATTTCCATACTAATATTATAAATGCGAAAGTAACTCTGTCTGTCTGTCTGTTACTCAATCACGCCTTAACTACTGAACCAATTTGCGTGAAATTTGGTATAGAGATATTTTGATACTCGAGAAAGGACATAGGATAGGTTTTATCCCGGAAATCCTACGGGAACGGGTTTTTCTTTGAAAACGCGGGCGAAGCCGCGGGCGGAAAGCTAGTACACAATAATTCTTTAAACAATGCTTCTGCCCATAATGAAATGTGAAATTTTATAAATTAAATTACTTTTTCTCGCTTAATTGACGAAATTTTTTATTCATAATCATCAGGTATGAAACTAGTTTATTGTAATAATTATTATTACTTGTTATATTATGTCATAATTTTCGTAAATTTTTATCTATTTTCATTGTAAATGCTACGCACTTTTATGCCCACTTTACTTTTTCTTTCCCTTTTCAGATGACTACGAAATTTTCTTTATGTAGGTATAGCAATCCAGCCACCACCTATACTTACATCTATAGGCACTATAATAATATAAAGCTGAAGAGTTTGTTTGTTTGTTTGAACGCGCTAATCTCAGGAAACTACTGGTCCGATTTGAAAAATAAGACTTATCCAGGAAGGCTATAGGCTATATATATCATCACGCTAAGACCAACAGGAGCGGAGCAATGCGGGTGAAACCGCGGAGCACAGCTAGTCATATATAATGCGTCGAATAACTATTTACCTACAAATCTGAGTTCAAAGAATAAACTTCAAATATTAAATAAAAAAATTGGTTGTCTGTAAAGTCGGTTTACTGACGATAGTTGAACGTGACAACGTCGGATTGTGTTTCTTTGTCGCTCGTTCCGCGCTCTCGCTTGCACTTCTAGCCTTACATGGAACGCCTCAGAGCGAGGTAACGCCGCATGAGTCATGTTTTTCGTGCGTGCAGCCGGCTCTATCGAATTATAAGACGTTGTCACGTCAATAAATATAATTAAAACTCACCACTCCCAATAATTTCAGGAACCATGAACGGGAACAGCCATCCCACGAGCGGCGTCTGTCCCGCGGTATAGTGAGCTTTCTTGTGATAGAACAGCAGACCGTCAAGTGCAGGGAATTCTGGATCTTCAGTGGGTGGATATTTTGAGAAGAACCTGGAAAATATTTATTGCCATCAATTCTTTTTAGACTGTAACTGTGTATTATAAATAAAACATTTAAATTATTTTTATTAATATAAATATGTTTATAAAAGACAGATGATTAAGATACTTGCAATGTTAATTATATTTAAACTTTTTACTAAGAGAGTTTCAGTAAGTTAGATATAGTATTAAGAAACAATATATGATTATACATATGATACATGTTTGACCTCGTTTCATTGTGTTTATTTATTTATTTATTTATACATCTTTGACTTACAGTACAAAACATACCAAAACGCACAAAGATAACAATTATTACAAAGTTTGACTTAAAAATAAGGTACAATTAGAGACAAACGATACAATATTAACATTAAATAGGTCCACTTCAGATTTAGCACGTAAAAATTTATTTAACAAATTGAGTGCATGATTTGTTATTCTAAACCCTTAAGAAAATAATGTTATAGTTCTGCTAATGGTATCAAAACTATTTTATAATTTATCATTTTCCCGAGGATTCCTTTTTTCTATTATAAGCTGAACCTGTTAACCTGTTTTACTTGGCACGTGATTATTGTATAGATGAGAAATTTGGAGGATTAATAAACTATGACAATTTTCCATTTTTCAAGCAAACACAAATAAATATTTTATTCTTCAAATAATACATAAAGTTATATACTTACTTACATATTCAGACGATGCGTTGTACACTGAATCATAGGAATTAATTTAAACACTGTTTTATTCCATTTAGAAATAGTCTTGAGTGCAGCTATTTCTTCTAGATGTGACTTCATCCAAAATTGTCGAAATTCGGTCTGTAATTATAAAAAAAATATTCTTTAGTAAATGATTATCATCTTAATGACATCCATGTTCATTGAAGTTATTTTATATAATACTACCATATTTTCATAGGACATTCAAGCTTGTTAAGAAAAAAGCTATTGATATGCTATAGATGTGTATGCGTTACATTGAAGAGTTAATCTGATTATGTCCATATTTACAAAATAGAAGTGTTAAATAGAAACAGATATAAGAGTGCAAAAAAGATACAACATTTTTGTATGCAATTTTGCATAGCAATAGTTGCATGGCATCTGCCTCTCTTAAAAGTGTAAATGTGTAAACTTTTCCAACAATATTTTTATAAGCATTACATTCAAGCTCATTACAATCTATAAAAAAAAATTGGTTGTCTGTAAAGTCGGTTTACTGACTATAGTTGAACGTGACAACGTCCGATTGTGCTTCTTTGTCGCTCGTTCCGCGCTCTCGCTTGCACTTCAATTACATGGAACGCCTCAGAGCGAGGTAACGCCGCATGAGTCATGTTTTTTCGTTCGTGCAGCCGGCTCTATCGAATTATAAGACGTTGTCACGTCAAAATGGCTCTAACCTACCTCTCCATCAGTCATAGGCTGAGCATTCCAGGCAAGTATGTCCAAAACATACATAGTGTTAGTTGGCTTGTAGTAGAAGCAGTCCAACACACAACTATTGTCTCTCACAGCTGTTCGGGGATTACCACCCGGTAGCGCTGACCAATACTCAAATTTGAAATGACCATATTTATTGTAGCATTTCGTCATTCCCTGTGAATAGAATTAATTTATATGTTGATTTTTGATATTCCGCACTTTATGTTTTTCTATACAGTTTAATATTTGCCTATTTTGTTAGTTTATATGTATGTTTTACCCTCTCATTTCTCATTTACATTTTACATGTAGATAAAGTTAATGAGAAATTGCAAAAAAGAATTGACTGGGAAATATGGAATTAACTGAGATAACGCACATTTACTCTTTAAATTTAATTTCCCCTTTACAAGGTTTTCTTTATCAAGGGCAAATTGGTTGAATGATGAATAAATTTTAAACTATACTTACATGATATGAAATCACAAGCATTCTGACTCCCTTTGGACAAGGTGCCATGTACCAGTTTGTCTCAAAATCAACAGGCTTTTCTACCATCCATTCAGATAACATAAGCACATTGCTATAGGTCAAGGAAGTCTTGTGAAATCCTGCGACATAAATGCTTGGTCTATATGAAACCTAAAATAGTAAGTAGAAATTATAATAAAGGGAAAGTTTATTTCTAAAATTGCACATTGATGTAATTCGCACTGCATAAATTGGTCAAATTATATAATTCTCCATAAGTATCAGTGAAACATAATTATATTACTGAAATAATAGGTTAATTTTCAATGAAAAGTTGTTTAAAAATTACATTTTAATAATCATTCAATGCAACTCGCCTTTTTGTATGGTTCAAAAAGTTTTCCGTCTTCTACAGTTTGCACAAGTTCCATTATACCTCGGAACTTATCAATTCTATTTAGTCTGTTACTAAAATAGAAGAAAACATTAATATAAAGCGTATTTAACTATGAAGCATGAATAATACAAAAAACATTCCTTTATATTTTATTATTTAAAAAAAGTAAACATATAATGTATGTTTATTTTCTAATTAATTAAAGGTGTCTTGTGAATAACTTCCTCTGTTATCTTATTTACCTTTTTTGAGTCTCTAAAAGCTCTTTGCGTCTTTGTTCTTGAGATCCATATTTGCCCCAATTTTTATAGAGGTCTTTATGAGATTCATCTTGTTCTTCTTTATCATCCTCACAAGTTGCTTCTAACTTTAGGATAGCACGTTCAAGTATTTCTAGGTCCTCCTCCATTTTGGCACACCTAGGCTGTAAAATAAAATTGTCTTATATTATATTATGAAAATGTGGGCAAATATAAATTAAATCACTTAATAAATGATGAACAATTAGTATAAAATTAGAGAATGGGACTGCAAGGTTCTACACACTTGATGATGATTGACTAGTACCTATAATAAAAAAACTAATAGAAAATGCTACATAGCTAGGATCAATCTCCCATAATTGAGGTGCACTAAACATTTCGTCATTAGATATTACTACAATTAAAAGTTAATAAAATTCCCTTTTGAAATAAGTAGAAACTACAAATACAAAACATTGGAAGCAGGTTACCTTTGCCGTGATTTATAAAATAAAAATAGAAGGTAGTGCTTATTTCCTGATCTTAGCTAATTTATTAACTAAATTCACAATGTATCTATGAATAAAATATCCAGTCTTATTAAACAATGAGTTAAATACATAAAATCGGCACTCGGCACCAAGTTAAAATAATTTATTGACAAAAAATCCGACATAAGTTGTCAATGTCAGTATTAAAAATCAATCGATTAATATTTATTTTTTTAATAATTTATTCATAACCATGGATACAAGTCCTTCAGTCGCAAGATTATTATTTAATTGGATTCGGGATTGCCATTTTATAAGAAGTAGAAATAAAAGGAAGTGCAAATTTCGAGTATTTTTATTTATCAAAGTCCGGTCGATGAAAGACATAAAAATTCTCATCCAACTGTAAATATGCATTTTTTACCGATACATAATTCATAAAAAAAAGGTTTTTCATGGTCACCCTTGGCAAAACGTTAGACAAGGATAATTTACCGTTGAGAGACCTCTCGCTCTAACCGCTTTTGGCGCCTACAAGGAAAAAACAACCCTAAATATATGATCTTATAAGTATAGATCTTATTTTATAAAAACTATTAATATTTTTTGGTGCACCGTGCAGTTAATAGTAAAACGTCTTTCTTATAACTTAAAACGTTAAAAAACACAAGAAAAAATAAAACACCCCATCGTTCCGGTACTTAGAAAAAATTAGTTGAGAAGGTCAAAAGTAGCTTTTCACTGAAACAGTAAATTTTATCATTATAATATTCTAATTATTTCTAGTCATCGTTTCTGACATATTATCTCTTTTAATTTTATTCAAAATTATTGTATATCGTATGTTATAGCACAGAATAATAACTAGTACCTAGCTAGCTAGTTAGAGTAAACTTTTATTTTTTTTCTTCGGTATTTTTGTATTGAATCTTTAGCGATTATGTTAAAATTTTAGGTCCTTGGGAGATTTATTATATTTGGGTAATTTTTCGAATTTGAAATTAACAAATCAATTATCAACTACTTACTTACCTATTTAATTCTACAAAATAATTTGCTAAGTATTTTGTTCTTCCTTTTTCGATACTATCTACTTTCTGATAGAGCTATTAAATAGCGCTATGTTAGGATCACATTAACTATCAGAAAAGTTTTCATGATGAAATGAAGTGAAGTCGATCATTTACTAACGTTCACTAACATCACCCACGACCCACCACTAAAAGCTCCTAGACGGATTGCATCACGCATGTATATAATATTACTATTAGACATAGTCTACAGTCTACACTAAAGCCTTTAGTCCAATGTGCATTGGATTGATATAGGGGTCCGATGTCCAAGACCCATTCTTCTGAGCATTCTGGGTAGGCGTTTACAGCGTTAACTTAAAAAAAACACACACATTCAAACCGTTAAAATTTTTTTCTCATTTGCGCCATTGAGATAATATTATGTACTACTTTGCGCTCACATCAGAAAAGGAAAATTTATTTGTAGTGTTTCAATAATTTTTCTAAACAGCTGTTGTTTTTAAAGAGATTAGAGGGACAATAATTAATATTTTATTTAATTTTTACGCAAATTCTAATCCACGTAGTTACTTGAAAGTTGTAACTTGTAACCTATGATATTCACACCAATAAAAAATATTGGTTGCTTAATCGTCTCTTTGGTTTTCATTTAATATAGTTAGGTAATAAATAATAATTTACGAGAAAAATTTTTTTTGAAAAATACATAAAAAAATAAACACTAACCATTTTAAGCAGGTAACTTTTTTATTTTCACGCACGTAGTTTACTTAGGACGAGTTGCACCTGAAAATTGATTTATTATTAAATATAATAGTGTCTGTGCTTATGAAATGAAATGAAATGAAATGAATGAATTTATGAGTAATGTTACCTACACGCAAATAAGACTGTCATTACTTGCAGCCAAGTGCAGCATATGTTTTTACTTTTTATTACTAAATAATTTTAAGAATAATTGTTTACGTATTCTACAAAAAATGGGTTATAATGTAAACATTTATTTATAAGTAGTTATATAGGTAGGTATGTATTACGAAAGTATAAATACCTATGTACGAATTACATACTAAACACGAATTTTATATTTACTTTACATTCACAATATTTTAATTTATTATAACTATATGTAAACATATTACTTGCTCTGTGATGTAAAATAATAAAGGTAAGTACATAAGTTCCAGTGACTGCAAAGAAAAAACAAACAACTAACCTTAAAGCGACAGCCGGCTGTAAATTTTAATATTTATAATATGAATTTACAACAAAAATGATTCCCTTTGTTAGTAAGTTACGAGACAACCGGTACGTAAAGCGCATGTTAGCTGACATGCGCAGCGCTGCACTTCCATTGCAAGTGGAAACATGAAACAAGTGTAGATATTATAGTACCTAGGAAAGCAATACATACAATAAAGGTAGTTATAGCATTTATTCTACAGTTCAAGCAGCCCGCTAGTTTCCTCCGTGGCAGTTATGTTTCATGAATGCTACGGTACGGGCATGTCCTAGGTTTTTAAGCACGTTTAAGGGTTGAAATTAATTATATATAGGAATTGCTTCATAACTTCGGTAGTTATGAAGTGTAACAGCTCTGCATTATTTAATGCATTATTATATTTTCTTATAACGTAGTTTACTTGTTTTGTCGTATTAATTCGTTACTTGGATAAAGTGAAAAAGGCCCTTAGATATGTTTTATTAGAAACTCCTTAGACTCCTGTATTTAATAATTCAATTACTCTATGATTTAAAATATAATAATTAGTAGTAGGTAGTTAGGTACTTTAACAATAATTACCTTCACATATTTTAACATGAACGTTGCATTGAAGTTGTACCTAACTACCTAAATGAAAAGTGCTAATTTAATACTAATACGATGATAAATTCTTTATTCACATCAATAAGCGATTTGTACCTAACTAAGTACATATACAGATTACAGACTACTTCGTGCGACAGAGCTTATAAGGCTGTACGCAGTTGAGTGATAAGCATTTTTGCTAATACGTACATATTATTTATTTTTTTGTAAAAAACGAGCAGATGTAGCAGCTTTTTGCTGGGGAAATCAACTGCAGCTACTTGCGGTCGATTACAACTGCTATACATTTGCAAGTGACCTAAGAAATAAGACCATAAACAAAAAGAGTTTGTGTCTGTGTGTCTGTCCTGAAAAGGAATAAATAAAACATCGCAGTTTATTTGCCTCATTGATTTTCTTTGAAGCTTTTGAAAATTACAAACAAAATTAGTAGTATTGAAGATCAACCTACGCGGACATAACGAAGACTCCCACGTAGTTTACTAAAAATAAAAACATTTGCATTTAGTTACCTACTATTTTGATAAATTTATCCCAATTTATTTTTATCGCAGCGTCAACAAACATAGGAAACAAATTACATACATAATGTCCATCAATTTTAAAATATGGAATTAATATTACATTAATAATTAGAGTCGAAGTGAAAGCATAGCGAAATTCAAAATCTTTGTGTGGATAAAAAATTACTACAAAATATAATTTACAGTAATTGTTATGCGGTATGGGCATTATGGAAATGACCCCAATATAA
>CAJQZN010031182.1:7366-23748 GCA_907164685.1 Colias eurytheme | reverse complement strand
GTTAAAAATAGTGTTTTTTCTTAATATGTGTGTGTATGTATTATCTTACAAGTGTAATGTATGATACATAAACTGTAGTGGCCGACCGAACTTTCGGTTTCGGTTTCGGTTTCGGCCGAGTTTCGGCCAAAAATCAAGTTTCGGCCGCAGTTTCGGTTTCGGCCAAAATCGGCCGAAACTTTTGCCGAAACCGAAACTTATTTCGCAAGTTCAGTGAACTTTGTGAACAACGCTTTGACGGACGCTGTCAAAGCGTTGGTTGACCCACGCTGGTGGAAACAATTTTTGATTATCTATGTTGAGATTGGAACTGGGTGTAATTGTAATTAATAATTATTATTTTTATATAAGAGGTACCTAAAAGAGACTTATTATTCTTCTAAGTACAAATACCAATCCAAAGTATTAAAGACTCTTTAATAAAGAGAAAGATCTCAAAATACCAAAACTTAGTATTTAAAGTAACAGTAACAATTACTGATTTGATTTAGATGACTGATTTTACCGAGAACTTAATTTGAAAAAATAATAAAAATTAAATTTGTTATTATTAATATTTTAAGAATATTATTTTTTTTATTTTATATTAAATAAATGATTACAACAAATTTAATATACTGTGTTTTCCTTTCATGCCCTAATTAAGGCAAAATAATAGGTAAAATGCACCAAAGTTCAGTATTTTTAGAAATTTCATACTAGACCACGTGAGTTTCGGTTTCGGTTTCGGTTTCGGCCGAAACTGAAGCCACGGCCGAACATTCGGTTTCGGTTTCGGTTTCGGCCTGGAAACCAGTTTCGGTCGGACACTAACATAAAGACATTTTAAGTTTGAAAAATCAGAAAGTGACAGTAGTACCCACCTCAACGCTTCGCTTATGAGGCGTGCAACACGTCCCAGCAGAAAGCGTTATTGATACCTAGCGATAGTTTACTTATTTTTGAAACTGAGAAGGAGAAAAAGAAAGAAATCATTCAGTTTTTTAGTAACTTTTCAACTCCAAACTGACTAGGAATTAAACAAATGAATTTCAAACTTAAGTACTAACCCTTATTAGATCTCTAATGAATATTTATCGTTAAAATTTAATCTCTGCTTAGAAACGACTTGAGATTTCCTGTAACAGGAGACTAATGAGATTTATTTGATTTAAGCCTTGGTTTTGAGAATTATAAATGTTGTGTGTTCTGTTACAAATTGATGTTTACACATGGCCTCTGTTCACGAGAAATATAGAAATGTTTGGGTTATTTATAGAGGTTTTAGAATATGAAAATAGTGAATATTATTCAACATCATAATGTAACAAAATACTTTTACGAATAGGGATTATATTACTACTTACTGGAGTAAGGAAAGAAAGCAGTATTTAAACATATTGTTCCGCGTTAAAAGATTTAATTTTGTAAATAAAATTATATATAAACATTATGTTAGAAGAATTTCTTAGAAGTAACAATTTTGATTTTATTCAACAAGATAAAATAACATTTTAAATATATATTGTATGATGTTGACTTAAATATTTAGGATATATTTTGAAAAAATTAAAATAACAATATCTAGATATTTAACACGGATTCTACAGTAATTGCAACTATTACACCATCTGAAATTCAATCAAATTAATTGTAGATCATTACCAAATCCGTTTACAAACACATCTAATATAATCTCAATTACATTATCCGGATTATAGGACTAAATTCGGAAATGTACCTAATATATCATTATACTAGCTTTCCGCCCGCGGCTTCGCCTGCGTTTTCAGAGAAAAACCCGTTCCCGTAGGATTTCCGGGATAAAACCTATCCTATGTCCTTTCTCGGGTATCAAAATATATCTATACCAAATTTCATGCAAATTGGTTCAGGCGTGATTGAGTAACAGACAGACAGACAGAGTTACTTTCGCATTTATAATATTAGTATGGATTCATCTATGTGTAATCTCTGTTAACCGCGAATTATCTCGTTCAGTTAACATGTAATGATATTAATTCAATTGGGTTTCATATTGAATGAACAATTTTCACCGAATAATTAATGATTTAATGTAACAACATACAACTATGGTAATGTTTCAATGAATCGGCTTCGCTTCTCACTAATTTCACTGTAGATAAAAATATGAATAAGTAACGTAATGTCATTCATGAAGGAAATTTTAATATGTATCCAGGTAAGTATTTTTTATTTGGTTTTTGGGCATTTAAATGTTGTTCTAAGTAGCTGATTATGTGCTCATCCAGACTACAATGTATCTTTGTATCAAATGTCATACAAATCCGATAAGCTGTTTTCACGCGAAAACGTAACAAACATCCATTCATATACATTACACTCTTAAAAATTTTGTCGTTTATAATATTGTTATAACAGGTTTTATATGTATATGATTATATGTATATTTATTGTTAACATCATAGCAAATAGATGCAGAAGCGAGGTTTTAATAGAATATCCTTATCATCTTTCAACAAGGTTCTTAGGTATGGAAGTAGTATTCTACGCTCTGTGAAACTAGTGCCAAGATTTTAAACATTAGTCAGTATCTAAACTATGCCGCAAATTTCTACAATATTCCAATATGATAAAGTCTCGTGTCGCGGTGTTTGAAGTTCAACTCCTAACGACGTTTCCGAAACGGCATTACCGATTCTCATGAAATTTTGTGTTCGTATCGAGTAGGTCACAGCACCTTTATATACTTACCTCAAAGTGATAAGGGAAAGGCAGAATAACTTTTTGACGTGACAACGTCTTATAATTCGATAGCGCCGGCTGCACGCACGAAAAAACATGACTCATGCGGCGTTACCTCGCTCTGAGGCGTTCCATGTAAGGCTTGAAGTGCAAGCGAGAGCGCGGAACGAGCGACAAAGAAGCGCAATCGGGCGTTGTCACGTTCAATTATCGTCAGTAAACCGACTTTACAGACAACCAATTTTTTTAGTTATAATATGAATTTAAAAAGCTCACGCTCATTGTATTGTAATAAAAATATAGTTTAGTGATAACAAGTGAACTGTTAACTTCATAAACCGTCAACCTAAATATCTATGAAACATTACTGACCTAAATTTTTCACTTTTCATTCTTTATTATTAGTACAAAAAATAAATGTCACGACATATTGTTCCCGAGGCTCATTTTCATAAATTGTTGGGTTATAATTTTAACGGGTAAGCACTTTTTTGCGTGTCTAGAAAAACTATACTTAGGTGTTTAGTACACGCAAATAGATGTACCTAGTGTCTCTATGTCAACGCTATATTTTTGCTTTCTAAATTTTTTTCTAGGGCTTTGCCAAGGACTACGACTTTCTTTATTTGGGAAATGGAAGAATCGTTGTACACAGTAATATTTGCATTTGCTTCTTTCTACTCAGGATAAATAATTAAGTACAAATAAGAAAGTTGAAGAGGTAGTTATTAAATTAATGAAAGAGAAATATTAAAAAAAAATTACATTAACGGAAGTAGTAGTTAAGCCTTTAATAACTGTAAAAATAAATCGGAATTTCTATCGGATTATGAATAAGCGCTTTAGGTAAGTTTATCTGGAGATCAAATATTATAAAAAGTCTTTTTTATTAAAAGTTGTATTTAAGCCTAACTATGTACATTGTAACTACTATCCAATTGTTCCCAAAAAACTGTACTAACAGTGACTCAAACTAATTGAACTGACCGAATTAGTGCCGTAGTCTTTGTGCCGAACCGTCCAGTGTAACTTGAACTATCATCGGCTCACAGTTCTTTCAGAATATCGTATTTGAACCAGGTGCAAGGATCAACCAAACTGGTCGCGTGATTACAGAATGGTCAATGAAAAAATTCTCTTTTAAAACTGATGTGAAGTATTCATGTTCAGGTCTTTCAATTATTTGTTAAAATATAAATACGGTGTATTATTTAAGTAAACGATTGTTCTTGGTGACATACAAGTTCTACAAAGCCTACATTGTAAGAAAATAAAATTTTACCATACTATCATTAAAGATTGAAAGATTTATTTTGAAGTGTCGTAGCGTAGCCGTAACGATGTAAGTAACGCTAAACTATATTTTGATAATATGTAGTTGTAAACTATAAAGCAATAAAAAATCAGGCAGTAAATAATAAAATAATAAAGATTATATTATCCTCATAAATCTCAACAACTCTAGAAATGTTTCATTACAGTTTTCAATGACCTTTACGAGACCTCTTGAATAGGTTTCCTTTGTAATTCAATATATCTATAGATTCGTTATTGAAGAGTTTTATTTCAACAGTTCTTCAATCAGGAATACAAAAGATAAGAATAAAGGGTTATTCCCAAGGAGTATTTAAAATTTATTATTTTACAGGTGAAATAAATTGAAGCTTTTGCTTAATTTTGATTGGCCTATTTGTATCATATTACCATAATTTATAACTCTGGTTAATCAAGTACCGGAAATATACATTCAAAGACAAAAGTAGAGGAAACCATAAATTATCTCTAGATGTACTATCGAAATTTCGAACATAATAACGTTGATCCAAACCTTTAAGATTCTAATCAACATTATGAGCCCAACGGTATGGCACATGCGTTGATAAAATCAACCAATCAGCTTTACCTTTTACGTGTACTTTTGTATAGATCAAAGCAAAAAGTTAATGGCTTTTCCATCTTGTTAAGCTAGTGCGAAATTGAAATCGATTGAGATTTCATGAAACAATAAAGGTTGACACTCACATGAACTTTTGTATTTTGTTGATATAGGTTGTTGTTTGGGAATTAAAAACCTTTGTAAAGACTTTTGTATGAGAGAATTTGATTTTTCCCACTTATGTTTAGGCTACTATCGTCTACTTGTATTGAAAAATAGCAAATTGACTTGTTGTAACAAGCATTCTCTTTATAAGGAAACATTTTCCTCCTTCTTCCCTTTGAACATTAACGGACCATCCATCCTATTCAGTGAAGCCTCCCCCAAAATATGCTACAATTCGCCATACGTCTTAATTGAATGTAAAAAACACATTTGATGGGTATCGCGCAGCGAAATCATCATTAACTGTAAAATAAAGCTCCGCGTTCAAAAAATCGCTAAAAGAATCTCTTTTCCAGTGAAGCCCCAGTATGACGTTAATTATATGGAACGAGAGAATCGCGTTAAAAAAGTTAAACGACTGTACTCACCTTGACCAGTGTAAGCTGACCCGCGCCGTATAGCGTTCATAAATTCATGAGTTTTAATGCATTTTACTTTGCAATTAAGCATTTTACATTACATATTTTATAAGTTTATCTGATGTAGCTTTTAACAATTAATAATTTTGAGGTTATTTATAAGTTTGTTTTATATTTGGTTAAACATATTTAGTAAATACATTGTTCTTATAAAAATATACCTACCTACTATTGTATTTTACTCGTGTATCTACCATTTTGACCTGAATGTCTAAATCGATTTTGATGAAACTTTCTCATATTTAAAAACAAAATCAAGACGTCATGATAAGTCACTTATTCATAAAGTATACTTTCTCAGTTTTTTTACAAACACATTTTGCACACCACAAAATGGTTTTAGTACTAAATTTCAAGATGAGCGATAAAATAACGTTTAAATCATTATAATGTGCTGTTTATATGACACTTGCGGCATAAAAGGCTATTTCATAGCTATTTTCATATAACACATTCATTATGATACGGATTTATTTGTAGTTAAGTTTGTCATTGAAAAGTATTTTGGTATATTATGTATAACAAAATTCCTAATCCATACTAATATTATAAATGCGAAAGTAACTCTGTCTGTCTGTCTGTTACTCAATCACGCCTAAACTACTGAACCAATTTGCATGAAATTTGGTATGGAAATATTTTGATACCCGAGAAAGGACATAAGCTACCTTTTATTGCGAAATATGTACCACGGGCGAAGCCCGGGCGGACCTCTAGTAATAAATACAAAGGGTATTTTTTACTTTGGAGAGGTAGGGTTTTGTAACAAAAGTTTTGTTGCAATAGTGCAAAGAAAACCAGTAATACTGTATATTATCGAACGAAATATCGGTAAATATACCTTTTAATTTTAATATAATATTCAGAGATAAAAGCAACATAATAGAGCTACGTCTTAAAGTAAATGATGCAGTAAAGATTTGAAAATTAATCAAGTATTATAAACAAGCCAATGAAATGCCTCTTAAGTCAGCATTCAGGTGATTAATCTATTCGTGTTTTCATAAAGTGACATCAACATCTACAAAACATTCCTTATTATGCTTCATAATTCGTAAACATTTTTCCGTCAAACAACAGCCAAGGTGTTTTTGGTTCATTGCGGTTACCGTCTATTAGTGGCTTATACCTTCTCAGTTAAAAACATTTGAATTTCAACCTTATACCGTTTGAATAGAGTCGAAAATGTCGATGTGACTTGGTAGGAAATATTCATAAACGAGGGTAGTTTTCGCAAGTTTATGAGCTACGTATAATGAAGGTGGCACACGTTTTGTCAACGGATAAATTATTTTGACAATATAGAGCTGAATTAGATTTTGTAAGTGGTATTTTCTCAATAAAGCAAGTAATTTTAGATAACTGTTACTGTGTAGGAATTTCTTACGTTATTAATGTTAAGGTAGATAAAAATGAAATGAATTATACTGGTGAAAATAATTTTTACTATTAATTTTTACTATTATATGATTTTTGATGCTCTATGTTCAAATCCCTTGAGTTTGAAAATGGTAATTAATAAAAAAAATTTTAATTCATATCATTCTATTGGTAAAATTTTATCACATTGGAGTGAGTTATTAAACAACAATATTTTTAAACTCAAATAAATACGTGTTACATTTTAAAGCGATATAAAATAATTATAATGTAAATAATTTTATAACCGCACGCCACCTTGCAGCCTAATTAAGATAAACAGTCTGTTACACCCACATAAACTCCACGAAATCGCGTGCTTTTTAACACAGAAATGCTTTTTATAATTAATTTGATAATTTACACTTTTGTATATTTTCTAGGCAGGGTTTATAAGGTTCGCTGAATATGTAAACATGTTGTTTGTCAGAAGTGCTTTAAAAACGAAAAAAAAAGCTTGGAATTACGTGACAACTTAAATTTTGATTTAGGTTTTTATGGAGTATAAAGTAACAGTAAAGAGAACAACACAGGTTCGAATCCCGCCTCAAGAAGGATGTTTTTCTATTGTTTAAAAATTTCAGTACAAAAAATATTATAGACAAGCCGTTGCTTAAATAAACTCATTCAAAAACTAATGAGGCGTCAGTTGGTGCTTAATCAGATCGCCCATCTGTTTATTTTCTCATCAGAATAAAAATCGATTTTGCCTATCAAAATTTATGAAAGATTTTGCATAAATTTCGTTTGTAATCTTGTGTACATACATTAATGTACATAATCGTTATTAACTGTTATATTTATTTTTATAAAAGTAATATAATTTATATTATAAGCGAACTTCCTTCCTCTTCTTTCTTTCTTGGTTCAATGTACGTGTCTAAACTTTTGAAACTCTTCAAATGAATGACACTCCGGGAGTAAAAGCTCTCTCTTTTTACGCACCGCTGCGAAGGTCGTGTAGTTTATTTTTACGATAACATCTTTTGCGTTATGTGTGCGATAGGGCTAATGAGTTTTAGACAGGACTTACAAAACTTTATAATGTTTATGTTCCTGTTTTAACTTTACGTAGGTTCTGAATTTGTTAAGCCTATATATTATATTACTTGATATGCTGAAATAATAACCGGTTCAGAAATTGTTTAAAATTCAACGCAAACACGAATAAAACCGGAAATCTGAACTATTAAGTTAGAACGAATTGTAGAACGCCCTCACAATGTAGGGTAGACGTTAACGGTTGAATTTATGACCTGTCAACGACCGGTTTAAACTGTCGCCGGTTAATTGTTCTCGATTTCTCCAATTGCTTTGCTAATCCTTATTGTTTGTATTGATTTGGGCTAAAGAGTAATGGAGAACTGTTTTTTGCAACTACACTACTGTCAACTGTGAAAGTGTGTACATGTTTTAATGAGAAAAAATGCCTTTAAACCTAACTACACTACTCTAAGAGAGATACATATAGACATAATATGTCTAGACAAAATATTCCGAAGATTCAGAACTACTTAATATCTTTAACATGTATGGAAAATTCTGATTACCTAAAAATTGATCAAAATGTCATGTTTATTAGGTCTGTCTGGATTGGCTGATCATCTTACAAGATGAAATATTCTCAATATTTCTATGCACAAATATTAAAATAGGATTAGATTTCAATTCGAGGAATGGAGATAGAAAATTTCTATTATATCCTTGAGGAAATAGAATGCGTTATAGATTTCAAATGATATCCGAGACATATACTGTTACATATCACTACATATTATAATACAAAGTCGTTGTCGCTGTGTGTCTATGTATGCACTTTAAAACTTCATTACGGTTTTAGTATATTTGTTTTTATTTTTATATAGGAATCTAAGATATTACTTGTTCAACCCATCTACAACGACCAAAGTATTACAGTATATTATACTAGATTTCCGCCCGCGGCTTCGCCCGCGTTTGCAAAGGAAAACCCGCATAGTTCCCGTTCCCGTGGGATTTCCGGGATAAAAACTATCCTATGTGTTAATCCAAGTTACCCTCTATATGTGTGCTAAATTTCATTGTAATCGGTTCAGTAGTTTTTACGTGAAAGAGTAACAAACATCCATACATCCATACATCTATACATCCATATATCCATACATCCTTACAAACTTTCGCCTTTATAATATGTATTAGATTTATTACATATCGTCTAGACACCGTCATAAGGCAACCATACGGCATTGATTGTCTGCAGTAGTCGAAAGAAAAATATCTAAAAGTACTAATATTTTATAGAAACCTAGCAAGGGTCCCTTTAATTCGAATAATATAGAATTGATGTATGGAGGAAATAAAACATTGATTAATGTGCCATTTTATAATTCAACAAAACATTTACTAACGTGCAAACATAACAGAGTATAATTATTAAAATATGTACCTAGTTTAAAAAAACTAAAAAACACGCTTTTCATAGAAAACCGAACTAAAAATAGATTTTATCAAATTATTGTATTGTCATCGGTCCTCAATAAATCTACAAAGTTTGAACGAAATCTGGCCGTTTAAAGTGGGTCAAAATCGCGCCCAAAGAAGTCGGTTACAAACATACAGTCGGTTACAAACATACAGGTGAAGCTAATATAAAGCGTGTAAAAACTAATCTAATACCACAGTTAATACCTAAAACTATTTATGTGGGAATAGTTTCAAAAGACTCAATATTTTTTCGAACACAAAAATCTACAGTCGATATTTAAAGCTACATATTCAAGTTTTTACGGAATGTTCTATTTATCAAACAAAGTTCAAGAGAGTCAATAAAATAAAGAGACTACACTTCGAGATTCGTACCCTTGTATTCTAATGTAACCAGGATATCAGCTATTGTATCCCTTTAAGCTCACGTTCATACTTCTTCGCGTATTTACCAGCGGGATCATATTTCTTTTGCAAACTGGCCCAGGCTTGTTTCTCGTATTTGATCATGTGTCGGATGACTTTGCGGGACCCCAGCTTTTGTTGTTCCGTACATTTGCTACAGCCAGTCTGTAACGCGTCTGCTATGTGAGCTGAAAATATAGGAAATTGCAAATGTAGGTATAAAATATTGGTGATAGTAGACTTGGAGTCGTGTGGAACGTTAGAGGAATAAATAGGGTCCTAAATATTTGTGGAATATTAGAGGAATAGGTAGGAACCTAAATATTTGTTGAGTTCTCAAATTAATTTCGTATATTATACATAGACAGTGTAAAATTTGATAACATAATATGGTCAAGATGGAAATTGGTTGAAAAGGAGTTTCTATAACAGCTATAACAATAAGTCAAATATTCTCTAAGGCGAATTCTCTAAACACTATAAAGTCTAATAGAGGGAGCCATATGTTATAACCCGGGCACAATTCCAAACTCAGGATTGCTAATGAGAAATTCCACATAGCAAGCAATATGTCTCCGTTATAAAAAATATTAAGATGCTAGGCAATAAGTGTAGGAGAATTTTGTTGCTCTATCTTGCCTCTACATACCTTATGTACACTTATGAAATACTAGCTGTGCCGCGCGGCTTCATTTACATATGCATCAAGTATTTTTATAGCTTATATGTTATTCTGATGTATAACTTTTTTTACCGTCAAGTTTCATCCAAATCCATTCAGTAGTTTTGTCGTGATAGAGTGACAAACTTACTTATATCTATCCTCTAAAATTTTCGCATTTACTATATAAGGAAAATAGTAATAATAGATTCAAACATTCATTTATTTATTAAATTAGACTTCAAGAAGCATTTTTGAAACGGCATTACATAATAAAATAACCAAATATCATAATTATTACAAGCTATATAGAGTGTCAACTACTGATGCCTTATATTAAGTTATTTTTATAAGTACAAAGATACGTACATTTTAACTCCTTCCCATTAACTGAGCACCTTCCTTTATCCAATAAACAGCTGATGTACGACGATAGGACCTTCTTGTTGGACAATATCTCATCAATATTGATGCCGTCATATTTGTCAGTGTACCTTTGCGCGGCTATCGCAGTCACTGAGAGAATCAAGAGCGATAGGAAGACCTTCATGCTGAAATATGTAGATGGTTTTCATTAATATGCTTCTGTTTAAAGGCCGTGTGCGTATATTCTGTATCTGTTACAGAATACAGTAAAAAAAAGTTTTTAACTATATTATTTTTGACGTGACAACGTCTTATAATTCGATAAAGCCGGCTGCACGCACGAAAAAACATGACTCATGCGGCGTTACCTCGCTCTGAGGCGTTCCATGTAAGGCTTGAAGTGCAAGCGAGAGCGCGGAACGAGCGACAAAGAAGCACAATCGGACGTTGTCACGTTCAACTATCGTCAGTAAACCGACTTTACAGACAATTATTTTGTTTTATCTTTTGTTTGAATTATTCTTTCTATGCGGGTTTTTATTTGAAAACGCGGGTGAAGCCGCGGGCGGAAAGCTAGTTTCATATAAACCTAACCTAAAGGTAAAGCTTTGATATAAGCGAGATAAAAAACGGCTACATGTGGCTACATCACATGAATTTTATAAATAAGAATTTTCAATGCAAAACTACGTTCATTCAAATTTATTGTTTCCTTTTTAGTTTGAAATTCATTGCCAGTATCGACAGATGTTATTGCCTATTTATAAAATAAATGTAATTATTTTTCTACTTCTGCAGATACATTAACCTAGCTAATGATATTTATTTACTGAACAATAAATTTATAACCAATTCTAAAACATAAAAATCGTTTATTCTATTTTAATATTTAACAAAAATTCAGTAGTTATCCATGGGGTCAGAAATAAATACAACATAAAATATTTAAGCTAAATGGAATCACTAACAAGCTAACAAAATACTTTCTCAAATCAATCGTAAATAACATAATCCGAGACATTTATTTCATTGTGAACGTTTATTCTCATTTCAATTGAAACATGGAAAAATGTTACATTATTACACAGACGAAATAATTGTTAAACATGCTTTGTAAATTATCCAAACCTTCGCAAGTTTATATATAAAATAAATCGTTCGTTTGATAGCAATTTATGTTCTTAGTAATTTTTTAATAAAATTAATTTTTAATATTTAAATAACTGTAAACTGTATGTTTTGTCCTTAAAAATCTTAAGTTAAATAAATAATCAAAAAATTATTAAAATGTGAAAATATATTTCTTGTCGTTAATTTTTCTGATATAATTTTAATTATGCTATATTATTACGACTATGGCAACATTTAAATAATATACATTTTTTTTCATTCCAGGTACGTTCCCAGACTATGTGAGCAAAAGATCAACTTACATTCCGCCGTTTACTTCACAAAATAAATGTTTATTTATCTTATTATCACACGAGTGTCCCTTAGATAAGATGGTACTTTATTAACGTTATTTATTCAGGAAGCTCGCTTTTATACATTTTTACAGTCCTTGCTCAGAAAATACTTGGATTCATTGAAAGAATAACACGCGATGTGATTTTACCGCCGTTTTTCCTTGGGTGAATGGTGATATACAAGGGTAGGCGTGGTTCTCGTATTTAAATTATAATTTAATGTTTAAAAATATCTATATGTTTAAAGCTTCAAGTTTGACTTATTTGTAAAATTCTCTCAACATTTTTAATAACATGTGACATGTTGTTATATCATCTTGGTTGAGTTTTGTTTTATTTTTATAATTTCAGTTTTTCATAAAGCGAAATACTTGAATCAAAAGCATTTCCCAACTGAAAAGATTTGAATGAATTTAGTTTATTTACATAAACCTCATAAATATAAAATTATATAAAAATATATAAATGTTTAATTAATTTCTATAAAATGTAAAATAGTAATATCTAGCTCAATATGAACAAGGAAAGGTCCGAGGTATTACTCATTAAGAAATAATTGCAATAAAAACGAGGAAGGTGATTCCGTGATAATTGTCATGACGCATCTTCATTAATATTTAAATATCATTACTCCTTTGAATTTATTAAAATAGTCTTAGTAGGTATCGTTACTAAAATTTTTCATTCCATCTTACGACATTTCATCATCATCATCATTAGCCCATAATGTTCCCACTGCTGGGACACGGGCTTCTATGAGGGTTCAGGCTATAATCCACCACGCTGGCCAATGCAGGTTGGCGGATGTTACATGTCGTTGAACTTTTGCCGAAAAGACGTATGGACTCAGAATTTGGTGAAAATCTAAAAGCCAATGCTTTCACCGCTATTTTTCAGCCATGGTATGCAGTTAAACCACAAAAGTCACACGAGTAGATACAACAAAGAATATTATTACAGTAGGTATACATACAAAAATTAATCATTGTATGGTTCAGCCTTATATTATTAGTATAGACAAGTAAGATAGATAAAACTATTCAATTTCAAGCGTAGAGTAAACGGGTACCTTCTAGGGAAGCGCGTACCATCTTAGACCATCAGCCAACAATGTGGTCAAACGCTTCCCTATTGCCTATAAAAAAAAACCTGAACAATCAACAAACAAGGGTGGTTCAGTAGTATGAATAACAAATTTTACTCTAAAACATTATATGAAATTGAATGGACATGTCATGTTTCAGTTAAATCCAATAGGATTGATAAATATTTGGATCGCAGGCAATTATCATCAGAGTTTTGACATGTATTCATACTTCACGTAATTGCAATGTCGTGCCACGTGGAATATTCATTTAACGTGCGTTGATTGAATTTTATTGGGATTTTCGGTAATAATTTATACGAAATATGTATCGAGTGATGAGGTATGCAATGACATACCAGTAATTGCGGTTTTATAAATTAACATTAATACAGTATAATATTACTACGTACTTAATCCTACTCGTTTTGTACTTAACTACGCAGTACATAGTATAAAACAAAGTCACTTTCTCTGTCCCTAAATCCCTATCTATGTATGCATAAGTCTTTAAAACTACGCAAAGATTTCGATGCATTTTTTTTAATAGGTAGAGTGTTTGAATAGGATTTCTTACACTATAGTATTATATTATCTGTGGCACAACTTATTCAGAGATGTAGAACCTTATTACACTAAAAGGCTACGAAAACTATACAAATACAGTTGAATTATGCGTTTCCCACTTCTTTTGTGGTAATTATTGCTCCATATTCAGGACGTGATCACGAATATTTTAGTATTCAAATTTATTGTTTTTACAGCTGATTTTGTATACTTTTTTGGTATTTGCGATAGGTATTTTTTGATTGTGGTTAGTGCAAATAACGATCTAAAATAATAATACATTTTCCCGGTATTTACGTAAAAAATTACAATTCTCGTATAAGTTATAACAAACTGTAACATTTTGTTGGAATTTCAAGATCGACTCTACATCGATATTTTTCAACTTTCCGGTTAATTTTGTAAATGGCTGCAGTTATTTGAACGGACTTTGTATAGAGATTATAACAATGTACTAGATATATAATACTTATCATATTTATGTAAAAAATATAATTAAGCTGCCAGCAACAATTTTAATTTATCGCGTCGTTAGTCGCATGCCTTCACTTTGCGGCAAAACCTACTACTAAAATAATAGATAGGTACAAAGATTACTGAAATTTATTTTTTTCTTCCAATTATTCGGCTATTTTTCATATTTTGTAAAGGAACAAGGAAGAATGCCCTTACTTAAAAAAAAAAAACAAGAAATGGAAGCTGATCCAGGTGAAGCGCAGGCGAGCAGCTAGTATACATATTATGTATATACTTTAAAGATACAGGATACATATTAGATTATATCTTGTACAAAACATATTAAACTCAACACAATCATTAAGTAAAATAGCAAATATGATTATTTTCCTTGAAAATTGTTACAAAATTTGATTAAAAGCCGCGCACAGAGCCTCCAACCCCATTAACTTACACGAGTGACGGCATTAATTAAGTCGTTTTATAGGAACATTAACAAATTGTTTTATATACGCAGTTTAGACAACCGGCAATTAAATTTTACAATTTTCTTGCTCTTAGGTAATAAATATTATATAAGAGTAGGTTTATTTAAAGGTGTTTTATTGTTTAAAATCGTTGTTTTTGTTGCAAATGAACAAATGTTGGCTACATTTGTTCTTAAGAAAAATTTTCTATAGAAAAGTAACATAAAAACGTTAATACTGAGCATTGCAAATAGTCGTAGCGGTTATTTCAAAGAATATGTCAAACAAGTTTCCCAATTATGATTATATTTTGCTGAAATATATGAGATTTATAAATCTCTTATTTGAAATTATCTCTTGAAGTTAACTCATTACATGAATTAAAACTCGATAACACAAAGGGACGATAAAGTTTTTTCGCAGTCTCGTAAAGTCGAAGTCAGTTAATGGTAATTGTCAATACTATTTTATTGATCGTTTAAGTTCAATTGAAATGGTTGCATGTGGCAATGAGTCCCCTTCCAATCACGTAACAGCAATTAGATTAATTATTGTGACAGTATATTACGTATAGTTTATATTACCTGTGATATTACGTAAAAATACTTCTTCTCTTTCTTATGTGACAATTCCCGATCCCAGTGACTTTTGGACGGATGATCAGAAACTTCGTACACGTTATGTTACTTTTGATAATATGACGTTTTCTGTTTATTTATTCTTGTGCTGGATAAGGCAGCATTGTTAGCACTGTAGTGATACTCCAACACAACCATTTCTAGATATAAATTACAACTAGCAAAGCTATGTTATATTCATTTGTCAGGATTTTTATTTGGGTAAGATTATACAACATATTACGATCAAAGTTCGGCCTCTTCTCGCTCGATCCTTCCAGAGCTTTATTACTCCACATTACCTACTAACCTACAAACGCCTGATATAATAACTCGTTACATTATGCATCAAATAGTTTTCCCTTGTGACACCACGGCGCGGAATATCACGCATTGTAGAACGTAGAATTGCTTTAAAGAGGGGACACTGCTGTAATTCAAGCGTGCTAACTTGCCACCTGGGGTGTTATAAGTAAACAGGTAAATAATACTTATTCCAGTGTGCGAAAGTGAAAGCGCTAGACGATCTATATAGCCCTGTCTTTTTCCCACACTGGGATTGGTACTGCTTCAAGACGTAACAGTGTCATGGTAGACAATATGACCCCTTTAAGCGACGCAAGCACGCTATAACCGTATACTGTAATTAGTTGGGATGGTATTGGAATCTAGATACTAATTGTAGGATATGAGGGCGATTTATTGTAAGATCTGTGTTTGAAATCAAGCAAAATAAATTATTTGTAGATGTAGGATAAGAGTTGATGATAGGTATTTGTAGACTACAACTTGTAGTTTAACACGTTCGCGGACAGTACTGGTTTACAGGTTGCAGCTACTGAGACACTACTTTTTTTCATACATTGCCCAGGGGCGTAGTGTTACAACACATGGTTAAAAAACCATATGATATGACAGAACGGATATAGGCGTAAACGTCGTAAGTACTCAGCGTCAGATTCATAGTCACCATCATCAGCAAATGGGTATGGACTCGATTCAGGGGTAGACGCTGCATCAAACAGGTCTTGAAGACGTTTTTGTTCTTTTTCGAACGAGTCTCGAGACGCCATTTGCAAAAATATTCTTTACAAATTTAGTTCAACAAAATCGTGTTCACAACAAACAATAGCAACATAAATATGCTGTTTACATAAGCAACTAGACTTGAATTAGTACATCCAG
>CAJQZN010031174.1:0-14172 GCA_907164685.1 Colias eurytheme | reverse complement strand
GAGGATGTCCGCGATGGCATCACAAAGGTTATGTAATTTTTTACTTTCGAGTACATACTTAAATATCATTAATGTATTGATATACATATTTATACCGGGAGGATGTTCGAGATAGCATCACGAAGGTTAAAATCGAAAATTTTTAATAGAATAAAAAATAAAAATAAAAGCCGGGAGGATATCCGCGATGATATCACAATGGTATTTTTATTGGAAAATTATAAATCTTTATTGGTACATATATAATTAGTAATTACTTGTTTAATAATTACCAGCTTACCAGGAGGCTATTCGAGATAATAGCACGATGGTTTGTTAGTTGAATATCAACTTATGTTAAAAAATAAAATAACCCTAAATCATAATTTTATAAGTACCCTCGATAACAAAATTTTTTGTTACCGGATCCAGATATCCTAGAAACGGTCCACCGACAAATTCTTTGCCGGGAATTATGTACATTACGACGGATTCAGCTGCGCTTCAAGCAAATGAACCAGTAACGGTTGATACCACGGCCCCTCAATCGGAGCCTGTCGACTTAGAACCTGATATCTTAGCAGCATTGGGCGAGGCTAATGATGTGATTCCAGAATATGGTGAAAAAATTCACGAAAGTCTCGCCAAAATATGGTTGCCGATCCTTAAGAAAGTTTTCTAAAAACTTATTAGATTCCCGAAAATTGCGTATTACTCCAGGCTCCTACGTAAATTTCGGAGATTCAGGCTGCTACCCCTGAATCCGGTAAATTCTGGGATAAGAAAATGGTTAATTTGCATTGGCAATAATTGGGGGCCGTTATAACAGGCGTTAATAATAATCCCCTATTTACGTAGTAAGAACAAGTTCTTAGTTCGTAGTAAGAAATATAAGTTGGAGGCCAATAAGTTTATAAGTGTATATGTCGCATATTCTCGGACCTCCATCATCGACAAACGGAATCAAGAAAAAAGTTTATTAGGCCTTGTTTAGACAAAACTTTTTTGCAAGTTGTCGATCATTCTGAAAGGGATAATACATTGTTTGGAGACAATGTATCGGATAAAATAAAAGCTTCGAAGGTTATTACACCAAAACCTTATAGTTCACATGCTCATACAGCACACACATCTCGCAATAGTTTCCAGGGAAACTGGCAGACACCTTCTCGCTTTCAGTCAAACAGGGGGGGGGGCGAGGAGGTTACAAGAGGGACATACAAAGACCAATCCCCTCTTCGTAGCCAAAGATGACCAGCTCGAGCTAAGATTGTGCACCAAAATAACAATAAAGATTTAGTTACGTTATTTTACGATTGTTGGCGTAAAATTACTAATAATACAACCGTTCTTAAATGGGTTAAAGACTGTGTGGATTTACCATTTTTTAATGAAGTTTTTCAAAATTCAGTGCGTACTTAATTTTGGTCGGGGCAATATAAAGCTGACATGCCTGTGGCAATAAATAACCTTATAGACTTGGGATATATTCATGTTTGTAACCCAGTAAAGGGCAAATATATCCCAAATATATTTTTAGCACATAAATCAAACGGCGGTAAAAAATTCATACTTAATCTTAATAAATTTATATTAAAAATGTCACTTTAAAAATCGAAGATCATAGGACGGCGTCGAAACTTATTCCCGAAAATGTTTCATGGGCTACAATAGACCTTAAAGAAGCTTACCTTTTAATGCCAATTGAGCCGGTATTTCACAAATTTTTCATAAATAACAAAGGTAATAGCATAACTTAAAGAGTTTAAAGCTATGCCCTATGGTCTTTCTATTGCGCTAAGAGTGTTTACTAGGTATATTAATGAAGGAAGTTATAGCATTCTTAAGCCGAGGTTCTAAGTCTGTCATTTACCTCGACGATATTTTATGTACAGGTAAAAATTATACTGAATGCCTAAATAATTTAAAAGAGACAATAAAACTATTATCTTGTCTAGGCTTGGTAATCACTGTTGAAAAAACTTCATTGGTTCCAAGTCAAAAATGTAAATTCCTTGGGGTTATATATGATTCATGTAACCTAACTTTCTTTGCCTGATGATAAACGTAATAACATTGCACATATTTTAATTAATAAATTTTCAAAATTACCTATTTGCACAATCCGAGAATTCGTGTCGTTAGTGTCTTTATTTTTAAATCAACATAACAATTAAATTGGTGGTCACAACATAATATATAAAACAAATTTTATGAAATTTCCAAAATTTACATTAGGTATTTTTTCAAATGTCTCAAGGACAGGTTGGGGTCTTTTTGCAATAGGTAATAAACGAGTGCATGGTTCATGGAAAGAATGTGAAAAAATCTATCTCATAAATTATTTAGAGCTGCATTTTTAAATTTATAAACATTCGCAAACACCTATTCTAATTGTGCAATATTATTACGAATTGATAACAAAACTGCAGTTAGTAACATAAATAAAATGGGTGGCATACAATTTCTCCACCTTAACAAACTAACAAAGTAACTGTGGCAATGATGCGAGCATCGAAACATATGGTGGTTCGCGTCTTATAGGTATTAATAGTAAAAATAACGTCGACACTGACACAGCCAAGAAGAATAAATCCGGATATCGAATGGAGTTTATGCAATGAAACATATCAAAAAATTTGGAAGAGCATTAGGTACAATACTAAATGCAGAAAGTAAGTGTCGTGGCATCTCGACCCTGATGCGTCATGTGTCGACGCATTCACCATAAATTAGAATAATATAAATTTTTACGCATTTCCCCATTTACTTTTATTTTGAGATGTTTACAAAAAATAGTTGAATCGATATCGAAGTCGATACGAAGCGTGTGGGATACAAGTTTCTCCGTGGTGGCCTTCGCAGCCATGGTTCCCTCTCGTCAGAGAGCTAATATCATCAAAAATTATATATTTGAAAACAGATAGGTACGAATCTAACGCATTCTCATCCCAGTCCAGCGCCCACTGCACTCACATATAACGCTGGCTGCAGCGAGGCTCTCCGTGAAGCCTTCCTACGGAGATACATCCCATGGGAAGCTATCTAACTAATGTTGGCATCGCTTTCGAGTAACACTAAGAAGCAATATTATAACGTAACATATCAATTATGGTGGCAGTTTTGTCTAAATTGGAATATTTCCAATTTTGAGAGTACAGTAGCGGCTGTCATATCATTTATAACAGAAGAGTTTAACAAAGGGGTTTCGTATGGTACTTTAAACTCACACGTCTGCCTATCTTTAATATTAGGAAATAATATCGGGTCAGATGAATGCCTAAATACAATTATTCTTGGGACCCACAATTAGTTTTGAACCATATCTTAAGCTGGTTTCCTAATAGAAACGTAAAATTGGAACAATTGAATCAAAAATTAGTAATTTTATTAGCGCTGTGTACAGCACAGCGAGTGCAGACGTTATCTCTTATAAATATTAATAATATTTATTTCTCAGGCATCACTGCCTGCTAAATTTTTCATTACAGACCTCGTAAAAACTTCAGCTCCAGGTAGAGATCAACCTTTTCTTAAACTTCCATATTTCAAACAAAATATAAGTATTTGCCCCGCTACTGCACTGTCTGATTATATCTATGTCACAAAACATTTTAGGAAGGATGAGGAAAATAGATTATTACTTACTTTTACAAAACCGAATAAACCTGCCACAACTCCAACAATAAGTTGTTGGATCAAAAATGTGTTATCGAAAAGTAGTGTCAACATTTCAATATTTAATTCACATAGCACAAGACACGCTTCAACTTCTGCTGCCTCTGCTAGTGGTGTATAATATACGTAAAACTGCTGGTTGGACAAAACATTCCAAAACCTTTGCATAAACTTAATGTATTTAATGAGAACGAATTTGCATAATCGATTTTACAGAAATAGTATTTAATTATATTTTCGTTAATTTATAATACAAAATTAATAATATTGATGTTTACGTTTTATTCTAAACTTGCACCCAAAATGGTTCTTACAAAACTTTTATCTCTTAACATCTACATAGTAAATAATATCTGAAGAATGAAGCGATGAAATATAATATATGATCAAACGAACTTCAGAGTGAAGTTCGATCATTATTATATGAATCGCTTCATTCGAAGATATTAACACCCACCACACCCTAACCCAAAGTTTTGTAAGATTAGACTCTAAAAATAATGAATATCGTTCAAAGCGAGCAAATACTTGTCAGGTCGTAATACCCTCAATATAAAAAAAAAAAAAAATCTAAAGGCGTGCGTGGTTGCTAGCATTGAAAAAGGGAACTACATAGTAAATAATATCTTCGAATGAAGCGATTCATATAATAATGATCGAACTTCACTCTGAAGTTCGTTTGATCATATAATATACCGCATAGATCGACATTGCGTCATCTATTATTTTTTGCTTAAAATATATTTTATTCCGCCCGTAACATTAAGTTACGCGTATATTATTATTAAAATAGTTAATTAAAACTATATTCATATCGTTTATCCGCAGTTATAACGCTAAAATCATTATAAATCGAACATATTTCATCATATTTATTTACCCGCTACCCGCACTCGAAATTTATAACGTTATCTAGGTCATTCCGCGATCCGCTGTTATAATCCGACCATATTGAAAATTCATACTCGGTTCATATTACGCTTGCGTCGCTGACCTACTTTATTTAGTCGTATTACTTGTTATTGTAACTTGTATTGTAACATTCTCTGTTTGAATATATACTTTTGTTATTAAAAATGCCGCCTAAGAAAATGACTAAGTTACCTGATAGTGACGCTTCGGATGTTAATGATTCGGAAGATATAAATGATTCGCAGTTATCCATGTTATTAGCTAAACGCGAAATTATATTCGAAATGGTGCAAAGAATTTATGATTTGTCTTTGAACGTTCATAACAACGCTGCGCTTATGGAAAGTTTCCTTGACGAGTCCGCGCAGGTAGAATCATTACGCGATGATTATAAACAGTGTTTAGACGAATACAATACTCGCTTATTATTATTAACACCTACCGCGAAACCTGATTATAAAAGCCTCGTTGCATTCGAGTCTTTATATAGCAGGATTAAAAGAATTAAATCGCAATATTCGCAACCAAGTCCGTCACACGGAGATATTAATAATTTGCATAAAAATAGGCCTAAATTACCGCCTATCGAATTAGTACCATTTTCGGGTGATATTCGCTCATTTCCGCTGTTTCTTTCGAATTTTGAATCAGTTGTTCATAACAATCCCGGCCTTACAGATGCCGAGCGTTTATATTATTTACTAGGTAAATTAACGGGGAAGGCCACAACTGTTATAGCTGGTATAACCCCCTCCGCTGAAAATTATAATTTAATATTACAAACTTTAAAAAATAAATATGATGATAAACGTATGTTAGTTTCCGCGTATTTAAATCAAATGTTTGATTTTAAACCTTTGCATTCTCCGTCCGCAACAAACTTTGATTTATTTACAGATAACTTTGTTAGCGCAGTGCGCGCCTTACAAAATATAAAGTTAGATAATATTACAGATTTAATGATTGTTCATATCGCGTTGAAGAAGTTAGATTCAGATACTGTTCGCGCTTTCGAGACAAAGTTTGGTAGTGAAATGCCTACTTTTGATAACTTAGTTCAATTTATTCAAACTCGTGCGAAGGTATTAGAACGCATTCATCCTTCCACAAATTCGGGAATAAATAAACCGCCTCGAAAGTATAATAATTATAACCGCAGTTCAAATAATATCTCGTCTGCTCCGCCTAAGTATCAGTCTTACGTAACAACCGCTGATTCCGCATATAGTTGTCTTTGTACAAATATTACGCATCAAAATTTATATAAATGTTCGAGTTTTCATAAAATGAGTCCGCAGGAACGTTTGAAATACGTAAAGGATAGAAACGCGTGTATAAATTGTCTCAGTATAAAACATCGAGTTTCTAGTTGTTCGTCCTATTCTGGCTGTCGCGTTTGTAAATTAAAACATCATACGATGTTACATTTGAAACGCGAATCGTCCATTCCCGCGCCTGCGTCTCACCCCCCGCCGCGCAGCACACCGCCGTTGCCTGCGCCGTCCGCGTCGGGCGAGTGCGTCCGCTCCGACATTGCGCTATGTACCGCTAGCTATACAGCTGATACTGATAACGCATTTCAATGCAACGCGCCCGCGAATAAACAATGTACTATTTTATTATCAACCGCTGAAGTCGTATCTTATAATTGTAAAGGCGAACGGCTTGTTATTCGCGCGCTTTTAGATTCCGCTTCGCAAAGTCACTTCATTACGAATGAATGTTGTGAACGTTTAGGTATTAAACCGCAGAAAACCGAACGTACTATTATTAAGGGGTTCGGTGGTTCAGAAAAAATTATAAATAGTAATTCCGTAAATATACAATTTTATTCGCGTCTTGACAACAACATATCTTTTAATATTTCACCGCTAGTTGTTGATCATGTTACGGATTTATTACCTACCGCTGTTATAGACACTTCTGTCTTATCGAATATTTCGCATTTACCGCTCGCAGATGAGAGTTTTGGTACGCCAAATAAAATCGATTTATTAATCGGTGCTTCTCTGTTCCCTCATCTGCTTCTCCCCGACGTAGTTCATGCATCTCGTGACTCGTCGGCGCCCGCTGCATTGCGCACGGTGTTAGGCTATGTAATAATGGGTTCAGTACCCACCATACCTAACATACATAAACCGCCCTTGACGTGTTGTCACGTTCAAGAGACCGCCGCTATTGACTCATTAGTCTGGCGTTTATGGGAGCTCGAGGAGCTTCCTACCGCACCGCCCGTTCAACATCCCGATGATGTTGAATGCGAAGAATATTATAAATTAACTACAACCCGCGACCCCGTGAGTGGCAGATATATCGTTTCGCTTCCATTTAAGGATGATTTCTACACTCTCGGTGACTCATTTAAATATTGCCCGCAAACGTTTCATGTGCCTCGAAAGAAAGCTTCAAGCTTCACCTAAATTAAGGTTGGCATATGATGACGTCATAAAAGATTATCTAACGAAAAATTATATTTCACCCGCGCCTCCGTATGATCCGCGTGACCCTACACCTATTTATATTATACCGCATCACGCTGTTCTGCGCGAGGATAAATCGTCGACTAAGCTGCGCATGGTTTTAGATGCTAGCATGCCAACTTCTGGAAGCCAGCGTTCGTTGAATGACCTTCTGCGTGTTGGGCCGAATTTACAAGGCAATTTGTTTACAATAATTTTAGGTTTTCGTCTCCACGCGATTGCCATGACCGCCGATTGCCGCCAACAATTTCTGCAGATATTCGTGCGTGAGTTTGATCGTCGTTTTCAATGTTTTTTATATCGTTTCAGCCCGCAGGATCCGCTACTTCTTTATCAATTTAATCGAGTTTGCTTCGGCATCAAGTCTAGTCCTTATCATGCACTACGCACGGTAAGACAGCTCGTAGAAGATGACGGCGCGAAATATCCGCTCGCGAGTGGCATTGCGTCTTCCTCGTTGTATATGGATGATATCGCCTTCTCTATTCCCACGGAATGTGAAGCAGTTTCCGCATCGCAGCAGCTCATCGATTTGTTTAAGGGAGCTCAGTGGGATCTTATTAAATGGAATAGTAATAGCAAAAATGTGTTAGATAATCTTCCCGCTTCGCACAAACTTTTACCCTCCGCGGTGGAGTTTGATAAGACCGTGCAACATAAATTACTTGGTCTGCATTGGTCAACTGTTCATAATTATTTTTATTTTAAAATTACCGCTCCCGCCGATGTGACGTGCACTAAGCACTCCATCTTGTCAATTACCGCCCGTCTGTGGGACATGATGGGCTTCGCTGCTCCCACAGTCGTGTATAACATCCCATCAGATAATTTCTACCATGTTTCTGGTATTGAAATTCCCGCTGTCATTCTTTCGCGTGGCATTACGCCACAAAATCTCGTACCGCACCCTCTGTGGTTCCACGGACCCCAGTGGGCTCGTTCGGACCCATCTGGATGGCCTCTTAGGAGTCTCGATGGTGAGTCTATTGCAGACATTCCCGAACGAAAATTATTGGCGCACACTGTGTGCCCGCCTATAAAGCATTGCGCTTTATACGATACCGCCCTTCGCGTCTCGGCGCGTCGTGTATTTTATATTTATAGGTTCCTTATATTATTACCCCGCCGCGGTGTTATGATGACCGTAGAGGAACCTAATTTCGCTGAGAATAAAATTATTCCCGCCCTGCAAAATATTTATTTTGCAGAGGAGTATTATAATATACTCTTTTATAAATTTTATTCGCAGGCTTTCAATCACTTGAAGCCTTTTATTCGCAACAGCCTCAACGGACGTCTAAGCGATTCCGCCCTGGAATATGCACATAAGCTTCCAGTGATATTACCGCGCAATGATCACATAATTATTAAGATCATTGATTATTATCATATTAAATATATGAATATTATAACACATTTGTTTCGTGTTATTTTAATTACCGCGCTTTTATTAGCTTTACCCGCACCTCAAGTCAAATCTGATCACGTCAGTTTGCTTGATAGGCATTCGCTACTGGACAAGTTAGTTCAGTCGTTTTGGAAACGTTGGAGAATGGAATACTTACACGGTTTGCAGGTTAGGCAGAAATGGAATACGCCTTCGACACCTATTACTCCTGGAACGGTCGTGGTTGTAATAAATGATAATGCACCGCCCCTAACCTGGCCTTTAGCCGTCGTAGAGAAAGTACATCCTTCAAAGGACGACGTCGCGCGCGTTTGTACAGTTAGAACCGCCAAGGGAACTTACCTTCGCCCGGTCGTTCGTTTATGTCCGCTTCCAAGACAATAGTTATATCGCATTAAGTATATTACCGCAGTTAGTTAAGTTTAATTTTAAGTTTTGCACCGCTTTCGTTTATAATTTCTTAGTTATAATACCGCCGTGACTTTAGGAATTTTTATACCCCGCTCGCTTTACGCGATCCTAGAGTCATAGAATTTGTTAGTTGTAATACCGCCGTGACTTTAGGAATTTTTTGTACCCCGCTCGCATTACGCGATCCTAGAGTCATAGAATTAGTTAGTTATATTTCCGCCGTGACTTTTAGGAATTTTTATTATCCCGCTCGCATTTTGCGCTCCTAGAGCCATAGAACTTGTTATTTATATTACCGCCGTGGCTCTTAGGACTTTTATTAACCCGCGCGCATTATGCGATCCTAGAGTCATAGTTTTCGCTGTATCTTATGATTGGTTTTAAATGGTGACCCATTTAGGGCGGGTGGATATGGTAACGCCAATATAATTAAAATAGTAAATGTAGAAATTAAACATTTATTGTTTGTGGTGTGTTCCTTCATCCTTCCCTGCATACGAGCACAACCAATCATCGCGTGGTCACTAACCACGTGACACGTCCAATAAGACGTGAACGCGACGTTCGTGTCGCTGCAGTCAGTCGAGTTCGCTCCGTTCCTTCGCGAGGTTCGGGACTCGGCCACCGCCGGAGAGCTTCCACGAGGCTCTCTAGATCATCAGGCATTGTGCCCTTGTAACACCACCGGGGTATCCCGTGCCCCGGCCCTTGGTCGCGCTCACCGCCGCGTGTGTGTTTGTGTGGAGTGTGGGACTGGACGCCGTTCTTGCCCGCCGCGAGCTGGAGGACCCTGACCGCGTGGCGGCGCGGCGCGTGTGTTCTGGACGCTACTCCCTCCGACGAGGTATGTGCCGTATGATCCTGTCTATCCCTCTTTGCTAACACCACGTAGATCTAAATACAGTCCACTTTCATATCGAGAAATATATTTACGTATATTTTTATATTGGCGCGACCACCGGAAATCCTACGGGAACGGGTTTTTCTTTGAAAACGCGGGCGAAGCCGCGGGCGGAAAGCTAGTCAACAATAAAAATTTGGAAATACATACAAATAAAACTAAATAATACTTGATAATGAATTAAGGAAATAATAATAACATCAGAAGACTTGTCAAAAATGCGTCACCGCGACCGGTGGAAATAATAATAAATTAATATTTATTTTACGTTTCAGGGTCATCGAGTCGTCCACAACAACGGCAAAGAAGACGATCACCTCCATCACAAAGGCGGCAATCTCAATTAACAACCTTTACTGAAAGGTTTCTTAGCTTGGAAGAGCAACGGATTGAGATTGACCGTCGCTACTGTGAGTTACAGGAGGTGATGGTCAACTCACAAAGGGAGACCAACAGAATGACAGCAGAGGGCCTGATTGCCGTCGGGGAAGGTCTTAAATTATTAGCTGAAAATTTAAAAAAATAAAATACTTTTATACTTAAATACATTTATTAGTTCTTAACTTATTTTAGTAGTAAAAAATTATCTGTGGTTTTACTTATAGTTTCTTAATTTACTAACATTAGTTTATAAGCCCTAATTGAGTTACTAACACCTATGAATATAATTTTCCGGAATAAATAATTTGCATTGATTTTTGATTGAATTAATTACAATTACCGCGTGTTCCTTGCCCTCCATAATTCATTTATCAATCTTTGTCTACATAGCTGACCAAGTGCAGTTTCATTAGGTACATCCTCATTTGAAGCTACACTTTGTCTGGTCCTATGAAAACCAGCCTCAACCTCTAGCTCTGAATTGAATATGGCTGGAGCTGGCAGGCCGGCACGATTACAAATATTGTGAAGCACGCAACATGCTATTACAATCTTCGAAACCGTGTCGGGGTCATAATGTAGGACTCTATGTGCTAATAGGCATCTAAATCTGGCTTTAAGGACCCCAATTGTTCTTTCTACGGTGTTTCTTGCAGTAGCATGCAGCTAGTTATAGTGATGTTCTGGTGTTCCCTCGTCTGCATTTGGAACTGGCACCATTAGGTACTGACGCTGCGGATACCCAGAATCACCTGTAACAATGAATATTGTTAAAAAATAAAATGTTTTGTCATCAACAATTATATTTTTATTAGGAGTTAGGAGTTTTCAATGATTTCGCCTGCTCTCCAATTTTTATGAATTCCGTGAACTTCGGTAATAAAGCCTAAATTACTCAGAAATAAAGTAGTTTTTTTAATGATGAAAGAATTTTTGAAGGAATTAATCCAGTAGTTTTTGAGTTAAATATTTACAAACAAACAAAGATTCGTCTTTATAATTAATTAGCTAAGAGGTAACTCACCTAACAAGTACACAGATTCGCCTGTTTGTACTAATTGTTCGAGGTGGTCCCGAATGATGCAATTATTAAAAATAAGGCTGTCGTGAGTCGCTCCGCCATATGTTGCATCTACATGTATTATGTTCAAATCTGCATCTGTGAACTGCAAAAAGAATTATTTTACAACTATTTTTATGTGGCTGTTCTAATGAATGTTAAAAAAAATATAGGTACTAGCAGCGTCTTGTGATTTATACTGCTTCGTTAATGATCCTATGGAATTGGTCCAAATTTCATTAAATCGATTTTCTGTGGTTCAAGTGCGAAAGCGTATACAGACATTATTATATCAGGCTTACCATTTGTACATTTCTTGCATGATATCCTTTGCGACAGTAGTATCGTTCTTCATGGCAAGTTGGTCTCACCATTGTCACAAAAGTCCCATCTACACATCCTATTACCACAGGAATACTGAATTTCTCATAGAATCTGCAATAAGAAATAAAAAAATCATTAAATATTTTTCATTAACATGATAGGTTTATTTAGGTAGGTACACAAACCTTGTTTTGAGTCTCAGTCTTTCTTCAGAATTTTGGGGAAATCTTATGTATTTTTTTACTATACTTGGATGGCTTAGGGCTTCTATGACCTCGTGGATACTACGAGATGCTGATGGCTGCGACACAAACGAATTTATGTGTTTTCCACATATCCTTTGATAGCTCCCAGTCGCAAAGAAAGAAAGTGCACATAACAACTGAAAAAAATTAATGAAATTTCTTGAAACTATCAAAATAAAAGGTACTTAATCTGATAAGGAAACCATCCATAATTAAAGTCGGTTAATAACTCAAAACGTTTTTAAAGAAACCGTAAGGGAGAGAAACTTTGGACTTTAACATAGGGTACCTACCACTTGAAAGGGTGACATCATAAAAAATAATCGGGGATTAGATGACGTTATCGTTAGTGGTTCTATGTTCTATGCGAGGAAGTTATGTTACCTACCTACATAATGGAATGTTTTACAGAGTTATGGGAAAGTTATCCCAATATTCACACGGGATCGGGACTTCCGCAGATGAAATCACGGGACCGATGACTATTGTAACAGTAACTTTTCATGACATTATGAATACACATATAAAGCACTTAGATACATACCTTGACTCTAGCAGTTAATCCTCTTCGTCGACGTTGAGGTTTTTTAACTAAAACTTTAATGTCTTCCATCACTTGAGAAACTAGTTCTTCCGATAAACGGTAGCATTCAACAAAATTTTTATTTCGATTAATAATTTGCATTTCCCGAATGCTGGTACTTTGCCGGCGACTTTCTATTATATCCACAGCATTAGCTTCTCGTATTATAGCACTTAATATAAAATAACGCGCCATTTTAGTAAAAAAATATATAAAATTTGTATCAAATTTGTTCCACAACCACTAACTCACTCACGAACTCGGCACCTAATAGGCGAGTGAATTGCTGACAGGTGAATTCGTATTTGTAAATACTCGAACTCGACGTTCGAGGTGTAAAATTACCTTACAGAATGCCGAATTCATACTATAAACGTCAAAATCACAGACATGTATATTTAAGTAGACAACGCAAGTACCGCGATCTGTATGAAAACTAAGCGTGTCATATTTTTTGTACTGACCTTGACGCGTTATGACGTCACGAGCGCTTTTTAGTGATGTTAATTTCATTTTACGCTAAATCGATTAGGCCGCCACTCGCGCGGCGATTCTAGTATCGTCCTATCCCATCGAAGTAAATCGAAAGAAATCAGATCAAACTAGATCTATGTCTAAGAGGTAGTCAAATAAATGAATCGTAATCGATTACTAAATCGATTCAAGACAGAAAAATGATAATTACCATAGACAGAGGGATGATAAAATAAAGTTATAAACCTTTTAATATTCTAACAAGTAAACTAATGTGTTTTAGCTTTTTCTTACATATGCCCATTGAGTTACCATGTACTACGTACTAGAGAGGCCATCGAAAGAAAGTAATGAAACTGTCAATCAATCAATCTTTATGTCCCGTTGCATCGATCCATTTTCCTTTTATGTTCGGGTTACTTGGAAAACTGAAAAAACAAACATAGTCTAAGCAATAAGGAGTTTTCTTAAAAAACTCCCAAGATGACACTTTATAACTAATGGCGTCCATGTCATAATATTTATTTTTAGTACCTTTGTATTAAAATACTTAAAAGTTCTAGGTCAAGTCGTATTAAATGACAAAAAAATCTATGCCTTTTTTTCTGAAAAATTGCTCCTTCAAATTATCATTTTTCTGTTCGATTATAAAATCGATTAGAATCGAGAACTGTTGCATCAAATGAACATCACTAACCACAAAATTGGACAGAAAAATGAGAACAGAAAAATGAGAAGACGCTATTCATTGCTTGTTATCATACGACGCGATCTTTACCGTGCCAAGTAAAAGCCGCAATGTATTCCGAATCATTTCGTATGATTTGGTATCCGTGTTTGTCACGATCGTTTTCCACAGATATTCTTTATTTGATTTTAAAATAAATAGTGCATATTCTGATTAGAAAATTACTTACCGGTGGAAGGAAACATCTATGCTAACTCGGCCACTCACAGCTGTGGAGTTTCTACAGTTTATAACGGCGCAATTCGGCATTTTACTTTATTCAGCTTCACGTCTTTCCTTGGCGAACTGCAAGCGCGGACTGAGTGTAGGCCAGCGTCAAGTAAGTTTCATAAACTTAGTTTGGACACGGGAAGTACATACACTCGCTTAGTCTATCTTGATACATGTCTGTGGTCAAAATACTCACTTAGCACAGTTCGCCTCGTCGCCGCTCTCGACGATGTGGCGCCACTAGTACTGTCGAGTTTTACAGAATACGAAATCGAAAACTCACCGCGGATTCCGCGTTCGAGTTTTTATAATAACCTTACAGAATAGCACTGCAGATTCCATTGGCGCAACGTAATTTTAAGTTTTCATTTTATATTC
>CAJQZN010031173.1:2493-18472 GCA_907164685.1 Colias eurytheme | reverse complement strand
TATTAAATAAACAAAAATAATAATTAATAAATATTTATTAAAAAAAATTATGAGGCGTGCACTTTTGGATTTTCCAAATTATTTAAGTTTACATCGTGGAGACTGGAGATTATTCAGTTCATATTTCTGAAGCTTCTTTTCCATCGGTCCAGATTATTTGAAAATATTAAAAATATTTTTCCATCTTTCGCACTGTACAATCATATAGGTAATAAAATGTATATAGATAGTAGTTCTAAAAATTCTCAAGCAATAAAAAGTCACATTTTACTGAGTTCGGAGAATGCCAGGCGTCCGCGTCGGAAGTTATCACATAATTTGCCGAATTTTTAGAGTGACCTAGGTAGGCTACTTTTACCCAAAATTCAGCAGAATCATATATTTCAGTTTATGTATTTGTTTACATTGACTTCCATTAAAAAGCTCCGTTAGATTTTAATACAAATGTTGTAGAAACGCTTTGAAATTCAAAGGTTAAGACCTATATTTTCCCTAAGCTATGGTATTTGATGCGGTGGGGGAGTAATCTCTGCGATGTTCCTCTGAGAGGCATGACCCAATTCTTATTAGAGCTTAGCTGGATTCCGTGTTAAATATGCATTGGTTTCATGTTTTGACACAATATAAGAAAGGTAACTCAATACATGTGCAAATTTGTATGGATGTTTGTTACGCTTAATTATGATGGTAAAAAGTAATCGAATAAAATGGGTAGGGACTGACATATTGTGGTACTATGGTAGCTCGCTAATCAAGGCAAAATCTAATATATCCCAACGCTTTTAATATCAAACTATTAATCTTATTTTATTAAAACGTTTATGAGATTCAATATTAAATGAAGGGCAGTGGCGCTGTTTAGTTTGTGTCTCTTGTTTTATAAATATCGTAAAATTAGTTTTACAGTCAATTTGTTCTGAACTTCCTGCAGTATGACGGCCATCTATCATAAGTATATTACATCAGATCTTGAAATAGTTTTGTTTTTGTAGAAAAAAAAACGATCCCGACTAAATATTATTGGATAACATTATTCTATGAAATGACTTCTTTACTGTTACTTGTGATTTTTGTTAAATGTGGTAGGTATGTGCAGAATACGTACCTTTCTTTAAATTTTATAAAAAAAAATTGGTTGTCTGTAAAGTCGGTTTACTGACGATAGTTGAACGTGACAACGTCCGATTGTGCTTCTTTGTCGCTCGTTCCGCGCTCTCGCTTGCACTTTAAGCCTAACATGGAACACCTCAGAGCGAGGTAACGCCGCATGAGTCATGTTTTTTCGTGCGTGCAGCCGGCTCTATCGAATTATAAGACGTTGTCACGTCAAAAAAACATTTAGTAATATTCTCAAGGTACTATTTCCGGAGAACTAAATAACATACAAATTAATAAAGTTTCCTTAAAGCTAGTTAAAGTTCACAGAACGATTGATGTTCAGTAGGAAGCGACACATCATTCACAAATTATCAAACATTTCGTCAACTTATGATCAAAACACATGAAGCGTCGACATTTTGCTTTGACACCTGTCCAACTTGCCGAAACCGACTAATTGCCACCTAAACCACCTCGACTGACCACGTTATTTTCTTTTCAGTTCTAAATACGGAAAGGGCGCATTAACTGTGAAAAACATCAGACGGATCAAGATGGCGGGGCAGATTGCGCGCCAAAAGCGACGCGGGCGCCATCTGTCACGGAACGTCGGTTGGAACGTTTCGAACGGATTGAAATAGTGTTTTGACGTAACAGTGTAGTGTTGTGATAGTGATGTGATAGTGTAGTGTTGTAAGTATGTCTGAGGAGCGTTCGCGGCGGTTGTCGCAGATCTTCGATCCGCTGTCGAGGTTCACGGACCACAGCGGGGCGGGGCACTCTGCCAGCACGCCGAACAGCCCTCGCCTCATGCCGAGGAGGGCGAGGGATACACCGCCACCGCCGCCAAGGTGAGATTTGAATAAAATAACGTGTATTTTGTGAAATGTTTATCGATATTTAATTGGTATTTAAATGTGAACTCTATTAGCATTGAACTAGTCTCAATGGTCACAAGAACTACTTTACTCCGATCTTTATCTGATAACTCAGACAAAATCAGAATAATAGAGTCTTCTTCAGTGTTTGCAAAATTGAGTATAGAGATTTATATTATGTATTTATATATTTATATGGAAACAATACACTGCAAAAGAAAATAATCATCTCGTGTCTTTGGTGATAGTAGCAGTGATAGCAGAATAATGGGGAAAAACATTTTTTTCATGGTATTTTTATATGATCACTATTCATATAATTAATTAAACAATGTATGGATAAGATTATGAGATATTCCCTTCACAAATAATTGAAAATTAATTACGTATGATGATTAACCGTACTTTGTTATTCATGAGTTAATTATCTCCATTCGTTTAAATATATGATTACGTGACAGAGGGAAACAAGGGAAATATTATTTTATCTTCAAGCCACGATAAATAATATGTAAGTACAAAGTTTCTAGAGGTGTATTTATGTTTAAAGTTTATGTTTGTGGGTGTGTCTATCTGATCTTAATTGAATCTTGATTTTAGTTCCTGATGAAAACGGGGTATTTTCAGTTAACACGTTTTTAAACAGCTCTACAAAATCTACCGCGTGGATATTCAAAAACTACCAAGTGATATGTTTCCGTGATACATATAGGTTTTCGAATTTATGAAAAAAAAATATATTCAAAAGGCATTACATTGCTTGTCCAGAATATATGAAGACGTTTGCCTATTTTACAGACCACAATAGGTATACCTATATCACACATATACATTTTTAAATCATCCTTTTACATTGAAAAAGGTTAAGCATTCAAGCTTACACTGCACACTATATTATGTAATATTACAATACACAGCTTCGTACCTATTAATATTAAATGAATAAAAGCCAGAAGCGAAAAGATAAAAAAACTCGCCAACATGCGGCCCCGGAGTCGTCGACCTAAGTAAATGAACTAGAAACGTTCGCAAATTGATTATAACCAAGTTATTATTCATGGATTTTATGAAAAGAAAGTTTTTGTGGCGCGCAATTTGAATCTGGAATGCGTTTGTAACCACAGAGCATAGAAACACTAAAAAAAAGTAAATTATTTCATCAGCTGCCAGTGTGCATGCATATTGAGTTTTACATGTGTTCTTTGAAGAAAAAAGTAAAATGATTATAAAAAAAAAACTGACTGGAATTGGGCTTGAATAGGAAAAAAAATATAGGGGATTAGCGGAAAATGTGTTCTCAACACTGATAAGGCTTTCGCGCAAAGATGCAGGCATAATATTCTGTCTGTTATAATCATAGTACCACGAATTCTGAATACAGCAACAATGTTTATTTATATTAGTATTATTAAAGTATTCTTGTCGATTCGTTTTAACGAGATAGTTCTAGAAACACTTAAAATGTATTGATTCTTGAGTTTACTTTTTAAACTAGAAATTCTACAATGTTATTTCAGTTATTTCCTTTGTCGTAGTACAGAGTCTTTTAGTTCTAATTCAATGTATAGTATTATTATTACTAGGATAACTCGGAAAAACTCTTACTTCACTATAGTATTAACTTTTTTATAATAATTATTGTGTTGATTCTATTAAAATATATCTATACTAATATTATAAAGCTGATTTTTTTTGCTTGAATGCGCTAATCTCAGGAACTGCTGGTCCGATTTGAAAAATTCTTTCGGTGTTAAATAGCCCATTTATCGAGGAAGGCTATGGGCTATATATTGTTACGCTAAGACTAACAGGAGCGCAGCAATGCGGGTAGAACCGTGGGGCAAAACTAATTCAAAAATAATAACCTAGAACACGTACAATAAAACTAATAGGTATATGTATAGAGATTGTACCTTCGCAACCTTAAACATGTATTCATCTAAGCGTTTTTAAATCGTCAAAATACATAACTTAATATTTACCACTGGTTAGGACTTAGGAGGGCAGTTTCTACAGAGAAGAGCCCGAAAGAAACTGTAATTAATAAAACTATCTACGTACCAAAAAAAGTTTTAACATTTTCTTGTTACAGACCTTTCGCCCACTCCTCTCGCCTGGATCCCCTGGAGTATGAACTAGCTGCAACCGAAGACTCAGTGAACTGGCAGGAGAGATGCCTTGAACTGCAGCTCGAGTTGCACAGGAGTCGGCATCAAGCGACGCGCGTGAGGGACATGTTGAGAGATAAGGTAAGTTTTATATATGTATAAAATATGTACGGGTATTCTCTTGTTTGATTTTACGCGAGTACTATACATGTAGAAATTAAAGACAAATGGAAATTAAACGCGTTTTATTCCTTATATGTATTATTAACTTAGTATTGCACACCTTGCAGCAAGCGTGATCACGGGCAGACTAAGATATTGTATGTCGTGACGGCCATACAAAAGATGTTATTCGTAAACTACCTCATCTCTTTCTAAATACGTACGGGTAGATTCAATATATGGATAATGTGCCTCCCTCAACGGAACATTATAACGGTACGGATAAGAAGCCGATGTTTTAGTTTTTACTTTTTTTTAAGATAATTTATATATCTGATTGATTACTAGTACTAGTACTCCATGTACTGTAGTTATTTAAGAATCTTGATTGTTATTTTTATAGAGATCTCAATTTATTAAGACACACGTTTATTATTTTCTAATATAAATAGTTTAAGACAGGTATAAAACGCAAATTTGCGCATTCGGATGTAGATTTGAAGCTCGTCGCGTCGCGCGTCGTTATGTGTCGCTACGTTGAAGTGAAAGACAAGAGTTTGAATCCCGACCCACGACAATTTTCATGGTTGTAATATATACTTCAAAAACAATAATGCATTACTTCTTTTAAATACAAAATTAAAATCATTAAATTAATAAATGTAATGCTATATTTACTGTCTAATTATAATGTTATTATGTCTCGAATAAAACAGAAAATGTAAGTATATTTTATTTCTATCCTGTGGTACATATTTCCACGCCATTACTATGTAAGTACTATCGTCAGTGGACTGTATCTAATTATATGATGTGGAGGACGCAGTGACGTTCGTTCGACTAGAAGACTTGAAAACAATGTACATTATACAATTTGAAAGGTTACATAGTTACAAATATTCTTTTATAGAAATGTAGATGTCAAAAACTGTTTTTTATTTGTTAATTTTTGAAAGCAAGTGATTATTTTTCAATTTATTAACAAAAACACCGTTGTCAGTTTGACTTATGGATGTTTAGAACAAAGGCATTAATTGTTTTATAGCAGCATAGTAACTGTTATAGTGTTCGTTTTTTTACAATTTTAAAGTTAATAAGCGTATCGAATGATTCATATGATATTATTCCATATTTGTACTTGTAAGAAGTAAAGAATAAAAATGTAAAAAGTTCTTATAAAGCCTCAAAGTAAAACTATTGTTGAGCCCTTTCATTACACTCTATTAATACCTAATCAATAGAGTAGATATTCAGAGAGGAATAAGTTCATAATTACTAAAGTCTAGCTCCTTTCATCTCTAGAAGTTATTAATTCTCTAGACGGCGAAACAAACCCTTTTTAATTAACACCATTCGCAAGAAATTATCGATTTGACGATTCCAATCGCTAAATATCTGCGAAGAGCTTACGGAACTTTTAATTAAGTGGAGTTTAATTCGTTTGCCAATTTAAGTTTAACAATTGTCAACATTGGATCGGATTTACGATTTATCGATTGGCTATCGCGATTTTTGTCTCAAAGACTTTTAATTGGGTCAACGGTAGATTTATCGGAGCGAATTTACCTTTTTATGTTAGAGATAATAAATGAAATAAAATAAAGCCTATGTTTTACAGTAAAGATACAGCTTTCTAATGGTAATTTATTCTCTCTTTATAATGTTAGTAAAGATAATATAAATACTAAACTACATAAACTAATTAACAATCAATAAAATTTGTCCAACTCGCGTAATGTGAAAGCGCGATTAATTACGAAATTAGTAATCGAGTTTTGACTAATTGTTCATTCGAATCCATTTGTATTCAATATTTTGTGCACACCTAAAATGTATTTCGACATGAAAATATATTTTTTAAACATCGTTTGTGTCATGGCGGCGATCGAAACGTTTGAGCTGTCAATCATGCAATGAACTTTTTTTAATCTCTTAAAATCAGATCAATCACTTTTTATTATCGTGTTCTACATTTCAAAATAATTAAAATAAAGTATCTCATTCTGTTTAGTTATATTATTTCACGAATCAATTCACCTATATTCGTTCCATACGCTTTTTGAGAAAATATATCGAAAACTTAAATATGACAGTTTGGCTATTTGACGCTTCTTTGCATGTACGTTGGCAATACTGAAAGTTAAAACTCTTAAAATTTTCAACTTAAAACTTATAATGGACGTATCTGAGAGTTGGTAAGTTGTAACATGTGGAAATATGGAAAATTATCGTTCATGCATCGTTTAGTGAACGAACTTATAGTTTGATATTGGTTTTCGATATAATCTGTAAGTAAACGTTAAATGCGAGATGTTATTAATACTACTTTTAGGAATCTAAGTACCTAATGCCCGTTTTCACCAACGACCCGTAAAATTTAAGTGTCACCTAAGTCAATTTAAGGGATACCTAACGTAAAATTTGCTTCCACCGACAGATAAGTGTCACCTAAACCGTTAGGTAGCCCTTAAAATTTAGGGGGTGAATATTCGACCCCCTAACGTTTAAGTGACAGATATTTATCCTATTTAACGTATTAAAAATGGATAGCGACGACGATACAAATATTAAGAAGCAATTGAAGATATAGAATTATAAAATAACCGAAGTTTGTTTAGGCGAACGCGAATTTACCATGAAAGATCAAAAGATTAAAAAAAAATATGATGACAGATAAATTTTGTACACGTTTTCTTTTTTCTGCTATTATTCTGTATAATATAATTACAAGCACCAAAAAAATAACACGAATCAAATAACGAATGCAGCCGGCAACAAAATGAAAACAGACGCGATGACATTGTTATTAAAATGTCACTGTGAAGTGTGATTCTAGACAAAATATAAAAAGTTGTTTTTTTGTGTTTTTATATATTTTTAAGGTAACGAACTCAATATTTACATATAAACTGAGTGAAATTAAGCGATTTTTCAACTAAATATCAATAGAATCCTATAGTCGATACACTTTTCGACTAATATTGCGTAGCATCCCCACACTAAACGTCACTTAACTAGGGGTCTCTTATTTAGGTGACCCTTATGATGGTGAAACAGAATTTAGGTTAGGTAGTGATTTGAAGGGTCCCTTAAAATAAGGAACCCTTACTTAGGAGACTGTTTAGGGGTTACTGGTGAAATCGGGCATAAGTAAGATAATTAAATTATATCTTTGACATCAATCATGAAAAAAGAACTTATTTATTCAATTATTACAAACGTCAGTTTCATTAATTTTAACATTTTTGAGTTAGGTATCTGCCTAGTTTGCCACGGTTAAAAAAATTATCGAATTTATCTATGATGACGATTTATGTATGATCTACTGAGAGATATTATAATATTATCATCCTTATCACTTATGTCCTTAAAATAATATTCTGTGACAAAAAATAGTTTTTCATTAATCCAGTTATACCTACTAGGAATTTCGATGTCACAGTCTTTCAGTTTTTTACGAGATTACTCCGAGCTTTTACAGAATTTTTTTAATAAAAATGTTTCTAGTAGTTTAACAGGTTTTTTCGATTATATAAATTAGATCAAAAGTAATGAAATAAAAGAAGTACTATATGGATTGTACAATTCAATCATTTTGCGACGTGTTAAAATGTACTTGCATGCATTCGATATCTGCGCCACTATTATTCAAAGTTTAAAACATATTTTCCAATAAATTTATGTTAAAAACTGCTCTATTTCAACACGTGTGACATAGATTAGCAACGGACAGAGACTAATGGTGGATATTTTAACTCTATGACCGGGTTTTATGGCGCTCAATTTGTTCTAAATTTAAAAACAAACAGAATAAAAAGGGATCGATCAAAATTTCGAATGTTTAGTTTAGTCGCGTTGCACGTTAACAAATTGCCGTACCTCGCACGTGTGGCGTAGATTGGTGGGAGTTAGAGACTGACTTTAAAAATTTTATATGCGACATTAATAAATACTCGTGATCAAATAGAAATTTAATAAAATGTTCCATGGCAAATGTAAAATATATTTATTTAAACTAACGGTAGTTTTGTTAAGAACGTAATTTGATTTTATAATAGTACCTACTAATAGTAGATTTATAATTATATTCATGTAAAATGAGTGTAATCGAGAGTAAATAATAACTAAGTATAGCAAAATACAAAGATATGAAATATATTTAAAAGCTAGAAACCTTTCTTTCATCACATATTATGATTTGATGATGAAAATCTCAAAAAATCCATAAGAACTTGTGATTGTGAAAGTTTTGTAGTTTTTATGCTCAATATCAGCTACGCTGTGATCGTTGTGTCACTAATTGCTGAAAACATTTTTTAAGAACTAGACGTGAATTTTTATTTCTGCAAATCTCAAGTACTTATTTTCACAGTCTCTGTTCCCACCTACTCTACCCAAATCTCAATAGGGCGATAGATCTTGTAGCGGCGCTTGCAGCATCAATAAATCAATCGGGCCCAAATAGTTGCGGAGTAAAACAAATATTTTAGCCCGCGATGATCACATACAGATATTACGTGTCTTCGATGATTTACGTATTCATATTGTAGGCTGCTTTTGTTTTTTTTTTGTTTGTTTTGACGTTTCACTTGGAGTTTCTATGAGGGCAGGAAATATTTATTATCTGTGGGGTTGAAGTAGCAATAGATAAGACAATTTAAACCTATAGTAATTTTTTGTTCTGTTCATATCCCTATACCTAGATATAATGTATTGTAACAGCTATAAAATAGTATTACCTATTACTCAATATATTAAGGCTTTTGTGAAGTTTAACATCCTATAATTTTGTAAGTATAAAATAGCATGAAATAGCTTAAGATTTGATACACATTTTAAATATGATATATGTGATTGTACATACATGTGTCTTTATTACGTGTGTGTAAGTTACTGCCTTTTCGTTTAAAAACAAAGTTTCATATCCAGTAATCGTTCGTAAAAATCCACGAATACGTAACCGTATAGCAGATATGCTGAATATTCAGTACATTAAAGCCCAATGAACTGAATTTGCAAGATCAGTGTGGCAGCGCGACAGCTCGGTTATTGTTACAGCATCATACATACATTGTTGTATATATTCAAGTATACGAATTGAATGGATGTATATCTATAGGAGTTATATTTGGAAAGTGATACTGATTAGTACATCTATACAAATATTATAAAGTTGAAGAGTTGTTTGTTTGTTTGAACGCGCTAATCTCAGGAACTACTGGTCCGATTTGAAACATTCTTTCGATTTTAGATAGCTCATTTATAGAGGAAGGCTATAGGCTATATATCATCACACTAAGACAAACATGAGCGGAGCAATGCGGGTGAAACCGCGGAGCACAGCTAGTTTCTATTTAATAAAGAAAATTTGTAAAATTTTGAATGTATTGTAACTTTACGTTGTTTTCTATTGAAATGGAAATGGAAGAGCAATTTTTATGTTTTGAAAAGTAAATTTTACTGTACTTAAACTTAGGTTTTATACCGAAGATAAGTAAACCTAACTCAATTTAGCATTACTAAAAGCTAATATTCTCATGTAAAGATGTTCTACCAATACTAAAACACTACATGTAGGTATGAGATGTGTTAACCCCAGAATACTGCATGTATAATGTCTCCTTAGCAGTAATATATTTCCCCTAATTACGCTGTTTTCCTCACTATCACTCCATGCAATTGGCTAAATTACATGCAGATCTTGCCTCCCTTGCTCTTAATTACGAATTAATGACTTTCCGATACCGACCAGGACCTTAATTGCATTCATGGTATAGATATACCTGGATAGAAATAAAGGACAAATGCTATGAATAAAAGCATTTGCATCCACTTATATCTACACTAATAGGTATATTAAAGAAGAAACGATTTGCTAAACACAAGCATTTCAAAGTTTATGACAATGTCGGTGAACTAGTTAAAAAATAAAAATAATTCTTACTACGAAGCTAGATGGAGCGACAGCCAATTATCAAACTTGGTAGTATTCTATAGAATACGTACAAACTTACAAACTACTGAACCGATTTCAAGAAATTATTTCACTAAAAGATAGTTACATTATGCCCAAGTGACATAGAGTCTTTCATCCACGAGAATAGCCGAGAAGAATACCGTTTTTTGTTGACTACATCAAAACTATCCATCCCATCTTAAATATTTTTCATGCGAAGTATCTTCTGTTTCCTCATTCAAAGCAAGTTCCTGGCCAGTTTTATTTCATTAATATGTGTCATATGTAGCCTGGAAACTCGTGGTATGTCGTATAATTCTACCCAAATGCCTTCAACCCTTGAATACTAATTGCTGTTAAATTGCTCTGTCCTTCGTCTGTATTATACATGAAGTTCAAATTATATCTTGAAACATTTTCTTTATTGAGGTTTTGAGTTTCTAGTTGAAAACTTTGTTTTACGAGCGCCGTTTAATTTGTAAGGCTAATTTTGAGGATGAATACAAATTTTTTATTTTGAAGTTAGGTTTAGATTAATATCAATATCTATTCTACTAGAAGCTTTAACAGGTTTAATATTCTAAAATTGAGGTTATAATAAGATGTAAATCAAAGATAATAATAAAAAACTACTTTTCTACTACTTCTACTAACTACTACGTAATAGTAATAACAATATATTGTTATATATGTTCAGATTAAGTTTATAGAATCAGTAGTATAAATGTGTATTGTATATATGTATGTATGTACTTGAATGAGTAGTCTAAACTTATTTTTACAATCAATTAACATCGTATTATCAGTATTGTAAATCAAACATAATACCTGCTCCAGATTATTATTTATCCAGGTTATGACAAGTCTATGTTAATTATACTAATCCCTCAAGGAGCTTAATTGAGTCATTTCCACACTAATGATTGAATACGTAAGGTATGTGAAACTATAATACCAAAGAAATGACATAACAAAAGATTTCCACAATCGATGACAGCTTTTTCTTCTAAAATAATTAAAACGCGTCCATAGAACCATTTGGTATGTAATTCCACAATTCTCTTGGAGATATTTCAAAAATCCGAAGGCAAGACAAAAGTTAAAACGGAATAAAAGACGTCAGAACCATCATTACAGGGGTCGCATTCATCTGCCGAATTCAGTCTTGCCCTACTCATTTATTCTTGCAGAACTTTTTTTGCTGTTAACGTGTAAATTAACCGTTCGGGTAAATGACTTTCTACAATGCTGGACAATTTTGTGAATCATCCGCATTCAAAACGTTTCGTAAATTACGTACGCTTTGATTGAGAGGGGAATCTATTTTCCCAAGAAAAAAAAGAACTATAGTGGGCTAGACTATAAATTGTCTAATGTAAAGAACCAAAAGTATGTGCATATTATTTTGTTTTGAATCATCAGCCCATTATGTTCCCACTGCAGGGACTGTTCTGCACTGTTCTTTTGAGGTTTCAGGCCATAAGTAATGCACCACGCTGGACAAAAGCGGGTTGTCAGATAGCACAATATGTCGTCGAACGTTTGATTCTTCGATAAGCCGGTTTCTAACGATATTTTCATTCACCGATTCACTTCATGTTTATCAATGCCTAATTTATTATAAGGGTCTGTTTTCTATTCTAGCTCCTTCGAGGTAAATGTAATGTGTGTAAAATTAATATTATCATTATTATGTGGCGTGTTTGCTTTAATCAACGGTTAATTTACAAGAACAATTGGTGTGTACATATTATGCTCAGTAGACCAGTTAAACAGCATAGATTAATTATTAATATAGTTTACTTAATACTAAACTATTAACGACTATAATGTTATAGCATTTAAAAAACATTTGGCCATTATTTTAAAAGAATCTAATGCTTGCAATAAAACATATTATAAAACTGTTCGTCAAGTAACTTACCAAAAACATTTATTCATTCAAATAAAATAATACTAAAATCATTTTTAAATCAGCCTTATATTAAATATTTCATCACCGTGCTTAAAATAAGATAGAATTCCATACTCCGTTGCTTGATAATAATATCTATTACAAAACGTTACAGCCTTCCATTATCAAACATAAGCCAGCCCGAGACCTGATTGAATTAACACAGAACTTTCGGCTCGTCTGACAAATTTATTACTTCCAAATTTTTTCGTCGATCCCCATAAAAAGTTAAACGCGACCAAATTTAATTTCGTTTATCGGTATATTGCTTTTTGTTTCCAATTTCGATGAATTTTTAACGTGTTTTATAAATTCGGCAGTTGTTATCCTTTTTTAATAAAAATTGAAATGTGTATGTTTTGACGTTATCTGTGAAGCTAATGTAGCGTGCAATTTGTTTGCGTAAATTGACTAACGATTTAATTTAACTTTTCAAAAATTGAATGCAAATTATTGTTATCCATGTTTTGTTTCAATTTATACAGTGAATAATTGAAGATTAATATCCATTAGGTAGGTATGTATAGGATTTAATTCACAATTGCTTTCAGTATTTCACAAAACTTTTTTGTTTAACTAGTGTTAAGGTTTTTGTTCTCAGTTAAACATCATCTTAATTTCCTGTAATTTCAAACAGTATCTCTTCTTTTATCTCAATATTACATCTAGTAAATTTACTCCCAACCTAACTTGATTTCAGGCTACGCCAATCATTCGGGCTAAAATTTTCACGACTCGAGTGGCAAGACGGGACGCCATAAAAACGCGTACACCAGGACGGTCATTAAACAAGATCGCTATCATAATTGAATTAAAAATTCCAACACGAAGCTCCCTCAGAACGTGCCCTTACCCTGAGTGTTTCGAAATGAATATTTGTCAGTCCTTATAAGTTCCATGTTCGTTGAAGTTTCGGAGCGGAAAATCGCTCAGGTTTTTGGACATTTTTCCCTGTGCTTTGTTAATTTTGTTTCGAAATTTTGCACTTAATACGTAGAAGATAGAGGCCTTGATGGCACCTATATTGTGTATTGTTTTCTAGTAGTATTCGATTAGTTATCAAATGAAAATATTTAACTATAGTTGGAAAATATGAACAAATGACTTGGAAAATATCAACAACGTTAGTGGTTATTGTAATTATAAATTCTATTATGACATGGCTTGAGAGTAATGATTTGACACCCAATATGACGAAAACAAAATTTATTCAATTTACTAATTATCAGACAAATAAAATTAGCATAAATCTAGAATACAATGGCAAACAAATAGAGCAAGTAGATAGTACAAAGTTTCTCGGGGTACAAATTGACGAGCATATAAACTGGAAATTACAATGTGAATTTATCTGTTCTAAAATTAACCAGTTCGTATTTGCCCTAAGAAAACTAAGAAAAACAATTTCGTATGAAGCTGCCCTGACAGCATATCATGCTTACGTTGCTTCTGTGCTAAGGTATGGTATACTGTTTTGGGGAAACTCAACGAATGTAAAGAGTGTCTTTATTGGACAGAAGAAATGTGTTAGGGCTCTCTGTAATGCGTCCCCAATGGACTCTTGCCGACCACTCTTCAAAAAATGCAAACTATTAACATTAACTGGTTTGTACATCCTGGAATCTTGTATGTTTGCTAAGAAACATAAGGATTTGTTTAGATCTGCAAAAGAGGGATATCAACTTGGCAATAGAGACCCTACAAGGCTGCTGATGCCTAAATGCCGTACGGCCTTACACCAAAAAAATGCATCTGTTATGTGTATAAATATATTCAATGCAATTCCCAAATCTTTGAGGGAATTGCCATTTAATATTTTTAAAAAGCGTTTAAAAGCCTGGCTAATTGAAAAATGTTTTTATGACTTAAAAGAATTTTTTCAAAAATCAAAATATGACATAATATTATAATTTTGTAATTGCTTATTTATATAAATTAAATTGTATTTGTAGTAATTGACATTTAATAGTAAAAAGCGTAATAATTGACATAAATATTATATAATAATTGTAAGTGAAAAAGGGTACATAATAGTTGACATATGTATAATTATTATAAAAATGATATTTATGTAGTAAGACATTGACATTCTCTTGTTAATTTTTGCATGCCAATCAATTGGCGATTTGTGCTGAACAATGAATTATGCAACATCTGTAAATCTACCACATTTCTTGCAAAATAAATCATTTCATTTCATTTCATTTCATTTCATCATTTCATTTCATTTCATTTCATTTCATTTCATTTCATTTCATCGTTTGAAATATGCGGGTATTACACAAATTTTAGTAGTCAACCTCAACCAGACTTTGTAGGTAATCATGCAAAATATTCGTTTAACTATAGTACTTGTATGCCATATTTCAATCTACAAACAATAACAATCATTCGAATGTGTGATTAGAGTTTTCGTGATGAACTATTCCCAAGTATCAACTAATAGCAATTACTTATACATATACAACAAACATAGAAACAAAATAATTGCTTACCAATGAACACTACAGATGTACAATACAAATTATTCTGATCGGAAACAACATCCCAGAGCTCTTCGTAACATTTATCGGAACAATGGCGCCGTTTGCTTGCCTTGTCTCGTCAGACAGGTATACCTGCGGGCGAAAGATAACAATGCGTCAATATTGTATAGTTTGACGTAGTTACGGATACTATTTAAATAGCATTGTGACTATTCTAATATGTCTAGAATGTTCTGCTGTTGTTTTGATTGAAATGAAATAAACGTTAGGTATCTAATATAGAATATTCTTGTTGTATTGATTGAACTGTACCTACCTATATATTTCGTATAAACTTTACGGGAAGCAATGAAAATGTAGTTGAATAATGAATTGGCTACGTTATCACCTATACCAATTTCATAATACTTTAGGCGTACATATTTTATTCGGAAAACTGCACAACAAAAAACTTAACTTTGATTTAATCAAGCGTATCAGATAAACCGTGAAAATGCTCATTGATTTAGACTTGTTCAAAGCAGTTCATACGACGTTATTCAAACTTCTTTGTATATGTATATCGGTATGGTTTTCTATTTCAGGTTTATAGCCAGAAAGCATACAAAGGGACATAGGGACAGAGAAAGCGACTTTGTTTTATACTATGTAGTGATGATCAAAATTTATAGTTACAACGTTACCTTACATTACTACATGCATGTAAACTTAATTCGACATACCATTAGATAAACTCTTCCTCCGTACGACATAACGTTTCACTCCACATTTTACATGCCTTTGTAATTTATTGAATCAAAAGTCGTCACCGTTCGCTCTTATGACGTCATTCCATCCAGAACACAATGAACCTCCTGCTTTATTACCTGGAAAGATCGCAGAGCTCAATTAGACTGGTATCACCATATTTTCTTAGAGCAAATTTAGAAGGTATTCAAACGTCTGCAAAATTAAAGTAACTCGGAGAAAAATCTCGTGTTATTTCAGTCTTTTTACATCGTCCGTGCTCGAGACAAAAACAAAAGTGGAAGATTTTAATTGGTGTAGTAATTGGATTTCTGTCTAGAACATATTTTTAGAAAGCCGCGGGTGGAACAGAAGTTTCACTACATATGTTGAATATTTTAATAAGTCATTTTAACACCGAATTCAGACGTACTATCTTAGAAGCAGCCGTAAAGAGACGCCTTCAATTAATTAGTATTTGCTTTATAACAGCAAATAACGAATTTAATAACAAATTACGACACGCAAAAATTAAACGCATGAATATCCAAACACGAAATACTTTGTTATGTACTGTGTATACACGCCTTAACTATTAGAGGATGCATGGG
>CAJQZN010031171.1:0-14118 GCA_907164685.1 Colias eurytheme | reverse complement strand
CGGGAACTATGCGGGTTTTTTTTTGAAAACGCGGGCGAAGCCGCAGGCGGAAAGCTAGTTTGAAATATTTTTCAGCTAGTTGTTAAGGAAAACATTTGTTTATTTATTCTTATAATTTATAACAATTATGAAGTATTAAACCATGACAAAGCGTTTTTCTCTTGATCATGCGGTTACTACGTTATCGTTAAAATTATATTGTTCTCTATAAGAATAGAACATATAAATATAATTTAATCAGATTCAGATCTTATAGAGATTGATGGCTTGCGATTTGATATGACAAAATTGGGTTCTAGTTCTACATCTCTCAAATTGATTATTATCATTTATATTTTTGAATTGTCTGTCAAATTGATACTAATCATAACAATTTATATTCAAAATTGTCCCGTTTAATACTACTTATCAATATAACGTATGCAAAGTAGACAAGCATACTAATTGTAAACAAAATATATTGCACATTACCGATAGATAACGTATAGTGAAGTCCCATGCCCCTAGTGGGGTAAGTGGCAGATGAATTATACATCTGTTTCACTGATCGGTTTTTTTTAGGGACAAGTAGGTGATCAGCCTTCAGTGTCCTGCCAGACCGAGACATATTTTTTTTTCTTCGTCTCCACTGGGAATCGAACCCAGGACCCCTCGGTGTTACGCTTACGCGTCAACCACTGTACCAACGAGGCGGTCATAGATAACGTATAGCGATTACATTAATGATTAAGGTCTATAATAGTGAAATGTACAATGCTACAGTTTTAACTTTTAACATTACCTCTCCTTTACTCATTCGCTCACAATATTTTAAATGGCAATATATCAAAATCTACGTTTAACTGTAATGTACTCAAAATACCGCGAAACATCGCAGATTTGTAATACGCGTAATTTTTAATAATACAACAATATTCTCCGGCTGTAGTACTCGGAATTCCCACAAATGTTTAACTAATTATTATTGTTTATTCGCCGTATTATATAAATAGGCCCATTTCGGAGTGTTTGTTTTGATTTCATTTTCCTGGATTGGGAAGGAAACACGAAGATACCATTTGTAGAAAGCCCACTGTAAAGATACTACTTTTTATTTATAAACATTAAAAACGATTACTTCTTAAGACGGAATACCTCGGCTGATCAATTATTAGATAATTACAACGGCTCCATACATATTATCTTCTTCGTAAATTTTGAACACTTTGGTTATTATTTATATTATGCGTAAGTTCCAGTAAGGGAAAAATATCTCAGTCTGGCTTAATTCAGAAGGCTTATCACCAACTGGTCCGTAATGAAAATCTATACTAATATTATAAAATTGAAGAGTTTGTCTGTTTGAACGCGCTAATCTCAGGTGCTACTGGTCCGATTTGAAAAATTATTTCTCATCACACTAAGACAAACAGGAGCGGAGCAATGCGGATACAACAACCGCAGGGCACAGCTAGTCCATCATAAAACTGCAACCATAAAGGGACACTGGACTTATAAATTAATGTTGTATAACAGAAACGTAATAAACGTATGCACATATAGCATGCACTATAACGTATTCACATGCAGTATCTTTCCACGCGATAACATCTGCATTTACCTTATCTACACATTAGTACAGATGTATTTCTGTACATCTATTTACGTTATCTGTGACCCATTGTTCTCGTTTGCATTTTATTGTTGCGTTATTTTTAGATTCAAAGGTTTTATCAACGCGGCGACTGAAATAGCGCGTCAACGTTATGAAGATTTTCATACACGGTGTTTGGAGATGTCCTTTAGTGAGGAAAGGGCATGTGATGTTTAAATAGTGATTTCGGAGATACGTCGTGAAATTTTGGTGTTCACCTTTTTGACATTCATAATTACGACATTCATATTTTTGTAATTTCTGGCCGTTTGCGTGTTGTACCTATCGTATGCAAAGTAATGAAAACGAGATGATAATTGATAATTCAAACATTTAAGAGAAGAAGAGGTTGTTCCTTAGTTAATAAACTAATATGATAAAGAAAGGACGTACAACAGACGACATTACATTGGAGACGATAAACATTAGGTATTACCAAATTGTTTGTGATGCCCTTGTCCACAAACTGGGTTCCTACCATGACAAATTAATCTTGCGACTTCCAGTGTTAAAAAATGGTACATCGATAGATATTTACCTCCATGGCCTATGCGTCAATTGGGCCTAATTTAGGCATTTTAATGCAATCTAGCTAGATTAGATAATAGATTATAGTCCTTGATACACAAATTCTATACTTAACGCCCTCGATCGTCGACCCACTCAAGGCTAATTCTAATATATTTTCATATACGCTTTAGTTTTCAGCGAAGCGGTGGGCGTATCACGCTCGCCATGGCTGATAACGATAACACATCTGAAGCGTTGAATAAAACGCCTGAACAGGTAGCTGAATGCTTCAGTTTTAGATAACGCAGCGAGCTAATAAGTGCTGAAAACGATAGGGCAGTTAGTGGCAAAAGGACTAGAACAAACTGTTAGATGGTTGAATTTTTTACTAGGTTGAAAGAAAGTTGTAAGTTGATGAGAAATGGTTTAGATTAAACGATGCTGGAGTGGTATTTTGAAGTGATCAATTTACGGGAGTAGACGGAAAATTTCCTTCAAATGTTGATAGTGGAATAAATATAAGTGGTTGTATCATTTTGAAAGTGAATTTGAGTGCTCTACAACTACCGGACAACCTTAGTGTATAGATTGTAAACAATATACAAGTGCAGTGGCGATAACGTGAAAGTGATAAGACGCACAAATGCCTACGCTTCTAACGGAGAAGTTTTATGAGCGGCTCGCTTGGTTTGTGAGTATGCATACATACAAATTTTATTGTAATTAATTTGGTGGTTATTAAGCAAATTGGAATGGAAATTTAAATAAGATGACGATAGAATTGCAATTAATTATTAGACCGGAAATATCTGGAAATAATTTAGAACTGTGAATAATTTGATAACTTGATATTTATTTAATAATTTAAGGATATTCGGTTTCAAACATAACGAAAAAGTATTAACATCTGTTGAAAGAGCGCAAATAAAATTCTACAATAATAATCAGTATAATTTAAGAGCCTTAAATCGAGGCCTTACATTGACTAGCTGAAAATAAGACCGGCGGGTAAACATCCTGAATTCGAGTTACTCATACAATTATTATAAATATGTATCTACATTCTAAATCTTAATATAAACAACAAAAATATTCCGCTGCTGTTACAATTTAAGCGTTTTAGTTTTGCCTATACAACACTAAATAAACGTAGGATATTCCAAGTAGTGTTGTGTCCATGCATTTGATGCATCAAGGTTTGCGTGAACTCGCATGTCATAAATTCATTTCTTTATGGGCTGATTTTTCAATCCTTGGTTAAAACTTATTCGTTGAATAACGTATTAAACTATCATTTCAAAAATGTTACATTCGAATTACCTGCATTTGACAGTGTACAAGTGACATTTTAATATTATAGTGTAATACTTTATTGGATGGATAAGTTTTAACCAAGGATTGAAAAATCGGCCCTATGAATATGTACTTATTTAATTTTTCCTATTACTAAAATTCCGTAGTAACATTATTTCATATGGTTTTCTTGATTCTCTACTTAGTGCAGACGGCACGTGTAATGTGTAGTTATAATTAAAAATCAAACGAATGTTGTGAAAATCATATTTCGGAGTATACACTTAGTTTAGTCTAGTATTAGAATAAGTTAAAGGAACGAATAAATATAATCAATATTTTACAAATACATGTATCTCATCTATAGTTAAATATATCCACAAACAATGAGTTAATGCAAATAGCAAATCCTTACATTACAATCTATATCCTATTCCAATGCAAAAAGGTACATTTTTAATCTGTGTTTAGAATCCTGAATAAATCAGCGCCTGTAAATTATTTGAAATTGATTTCTATCCTAATGGAATATGGTCCAATATCGTTTGATGTATCAGAGTTTCCTAATGCAGAATACAATGGGATCCTTATAAGTGTGGTCATTGAGACGGGTAGGTATGTAGTGAAAAATTCATTATTCAATTTAGTTGTTAGCGTCATAGGGTGGTGTAAGTTACAAGTTATTAGCCGGTGTTTGTTGCAACGCTCTGAATAGCATTAATTATAAAATGATTTCACTAGATACTAGATAGGTACTTAAAACGTTAGTTGTAACACCAGGGGCCGACCTAGTTTCAGTAGTGTTTTATTTTTTACAAGGATGGGAACGTTTTTATTTATTTTACCATTTAGTTCAGTTTTTAAATTTAGTGGAAGATGGGAACGTGGAAATTTGGAGAGTCTATGCTTCTTCCAAGAAATTAGAACAAATTGCGCTATTTTCAATACAATTTTTGAATATCTAAATCTTGAAGAAGGGAATCAAAAGAATAGCTTCTTTATGATGAACTTAAGCAAGCAATAAATGCAGTCTTTATAAATGTGTTAGCAACTGCAGTCACCTGGTGATATAGGTGGAAAATATAGGTCCCAATTAGTCTTTATTGATTCAGTCCAAGCCAATTGAGAGCGTTTACCAATTGTTTATATTAATTTAACCTCGGCCTTGTTACAATTACGATTGCCCATCATCGGCCAACGTTTTATGTTGTGTTTTATTCGCAAATCTTTGATCTCGTTTCCTTAATAAATTATTTGAATTCCATTGAATGTGTTACGCGTAATGTTCGAGTTATGCTAGCGTGTAAACAGCTGGATTTTTGTAGCGAACGTTATTTCATTGGTTTTCATAATCGTAATGTTTATTGCCTTTTAGTCTTTAAAAGTTAAATGGAATAGAAGTCAACTAATAAGGAGAGATCTATTTGAAATTCCACGATTTGTGGTGTCTCATAGTTGCAAGGATAATTTGTAAAATACCCCGATTTAAGCTTAGTCACTAAATGCACTTCGCTCCAACTTTGTTGAAGTTTTTATTCCTCAGATATTATCCAAGCAAGTTAGCACCTGCGCCTGACATTCTTGACTTTTAAATTCTGTTTCTGTATCCGCGTAGCTTTTAAGATTTAACGACTAATCTTGACGAAGATCCTTGACCAAGTAAAATAAATAGGTTCCCTTGACCATCCAATTGTCTGACCATCCAGTTTCATTGAATATTTCCGCCAGTCGCCGCGCCTCGTGGCATGCACCACGCTCCGCCGGAAACGGGGCTGTTTGCTCGTTGTGATTGTCATTGTAATTTGTGATGACTCGACGCTAGTCTGATTTTAGACGTCACCGCGGACGGTCCTGCTCTCTTTCCCCTTTTTTATGCCAGAGCAAAGGAGCAGGTGGATCATCTGATGCTAAGTGGTCACCGCCCATAAATTCTAGTAACACTGGTAGTGTTATAGGTGCTCGGGAGAAATTCTGAAGAATTTCAGAATGTCTCTTTGCCATTAATTAGGCAGGTGCATTGCGTGCAAGTGTTACAGTACATAACTGGTGGGACTTGTTTGGTAAAATTGGTTGATCGCTTACCCTGAATTTAGTGTTGGTTGCGAAGGTGTACTGTCGTTTAACGTGGTCGTGGTGTCTAAATTTAATTAGCTTTTTTAAATATTGGGCTTGATCAAAAGATCACTTCATGTGCTTGTGTGTTGTGTTGTTTAAACGAACTTAGGGAAAATGGTGGTCTGGTATGTGACTGATGCCGATGTTGAGGTAAATTTTGTATTTTTGGTATTTTTGCATTCGTAATATGTCGTTTATTCCTATCAAATTATTGTGTACTTCTGCTTGTAGCTTGTGGTCGTTTTGGACATTCATTGTAATTTTCTTATCTATTAATGACAATTTCTTCTTTTTATACATGAACTACAACTACTCTATAGTTTAAAATCTGTGTTGTTGGTAAATATTTTATGTATTATAGATAAATAAAAGTCTATATTCATATTTGCCACAAACTTAATGAATATCAATGAAGCAGATAACTGTAATGATGATGAACTTACATCTAATAGTATGGAAGAATTGTTAATAGACTCATTATGATCATGCGGGTTTCCCGCACAAACACAGCGCTGTCAGACGTATCCGTTAGAGGACACTCGGCAAACAGACTGACATGTTTACTATTTATATAGTGTTACACAGGATTTGCTGAATTTATATGTTATCGTACAGGGTCAGTTGTAAGGACTAAATGTGGTGAACAAAAGACTCATGAAAAACGGAAATTAATGCAATAGAATGAGCAAATGAAAATTTACGTCAATCTGAAATTATAGGCTAATGTATTTCAGTGAAACACAGTCGATATTTTTGTTCAAAAAGTTTACATACTCTATTATCATATGTTTAGCGGTAATAAAATTACTAGAAATAATTCCTCTAGCCATATTAGTGTTATCGTTGTGTATCGTTGTTTGGATTTAGATTAATTTGATTAATAAGTTTTTATTATATTGTTACAGAGTGAGCAGTCGTCACCGTTCCGCCGCTGGACCACGGGCAGCGGCGCGGGCAGCTCCTACAGGCACCACGAACATCGCAACATTTATAATAAGGTAAGGATTTGTCTATAATGTTCCAATTGTAAATGTTGATGAGTAAAATATATTTTCCTTTATATGCTCCCTAGGGTATGAGGATGTTTATTTATTTATTTATTTAAATACTTAATTGTACTGCCAACAAAAAAATACAAAAAGAGAACTTATACTACAAGAAGACACAGCACAGATGTTTAGTTGTATCCTACCCCCATACCGATAGAGTACTAATAATGGTGTAGTTCTAGTAAAAGTAATTTAACTTGGTGCAGTAATTCACTTTCTTATGTCACTGTGTTAAAAGTGTTGTACCTATCTATCGCTTTATTTGGCCAGTCAATAAGGCAATAAAGAAACCTGAAAGCGTTGGATGACCAAATTGTATCAGTGTTCAATATTTTATTTATTTTAGAATCTTTTAGCAAGGTTTGTAATGTCCTGTCTTTTTAGCCTGATGTATTGTTGGCCTCCCTTTCCACTTAACGCTTGAGCAGGTCGTTGGTGTGTACTGTTAGCCTTTCCTGATATTTCTGGCTGCTTTCGACAATTTGTTTTCGAACTGTGGCTATACCGAGTGTATCAGTGTTCAATAATCAACAATTTTACTTGCGCAGTTTTCAATCGAAACCTTTTCCATTCCAGCAAATGAGCGAAGGTTCGAGTCCGGGTGGGGTAAAGGGTGGTGGGGGGGGTGTAGCGCGCTGGTCGCTCGGGCTCGAGCACCTGCTGGCCGACCGCGCGGGCGCCGCGGCATTCGCACACTTCCTCGACAAGGAGTTCGCAGCGGAAAACATAAGGTTAGTTGTAGGGAGCGGCGAATGCGCGAATGTTCGAGGTGTGTAGATTTGACATTAGACGTGTGTGTGTGCGTGCGTGCATGCGTGTTGCGTATGTATACGCAAATTTGTATATTAGACGCGTGTGCGTGCGTGTATGCGTATGTATACGCACATTTGTGTGTACACACTATGTTTCGAAATCTAAATAAATTAAAGTAAAAGTATTTTATACGGTTTATGGTGAAAATTTTATTTGATTTCAATCAATGTCGTAACTTCTTTATTGTCATACTCGTCCTACTGAGTGACTTGTTCGCTAAAAGTATTTTTATTTTTGAAAACGAATACTTAAATCTTACAACTATAGCAAAAAAGTGTCGTTACAAATGCAAAATTGTAACAAACTGATGCAAAAATATATTACAAAACAGAGATGCGACGTTTTCATAGAACAATGACTAATGCAATCTAGAATTGGGGTTACAAGATAACATCAATGAAATAAAGCTCGTCCTCGTTAATGAATGGGATTCGAATTAAATGCTTTTTCTACAAATATAACTTATCAGTGACGTCACCACATAGATATTAATAATAGACTCATTGATTGGTTAATTTGACTCTTATTAGTAGAACAAGAAGGTTCAAAGTTGAATATCCGAACTTACTCATATTTAGCTACAAGATTATAAATTGTATTTATTTTCAACTAACGGTATTTTCAATGGATTGATAATTAAAATTAAATATTAACTTTCGCAAAACGGTAAATAATTGAGGATCTAATTAAATTATAATTAGAAATTACTGGAACGGCTCTGATGATTTCACTGTTTCAAAATTAAGATTTATTTTTAACAAGCTACCACCGAAAGTGTTAATTATAAAAATATTTTTTAAATAACTTTTATAATTATTTTAATTGAGTGTTTATGCATCTTAAATTATTACTTACAACTTTGAATTTCATTTTTCCCATTAAATGAGTAAATGGCAATGGATAATTTTTATGCCTTATGGCATAAAAATTAGCCTTATGGCTTGGCCTTATGGCTTATGGCAACGTAAATTATCTTTCAACCTATACAAATCCAAGTTATTATAATTTATAACGTCAAAAAAAATCCGACGGTTCAATTGCTGTTATGTAATCTATACCAGGATTTTTATTTTAATAAAAAGATACTGTACTTTTACGCATATATCAGTGCAATATAAGAATACATTGAACCCACAGATTCTGGTGGTCGTGCGAGCAGTACCGCACGTGCTCAGAGAGTGGGAGCGAGAGCGAAGATGTCCGCATCCAACTAGCCAATGAGATTTGGCAACGTCACCTCGCGGATAAAGCGCAGGAGCCAATCAACGTGGACGCCGCCGCTAAACGGTCCACGGCGTTGCGGCTCAGTCAGAGGCCATTGCCGGCTGATTTGTTTGCTCAGGTGGGTGCTTTTGTGTTTGTTAATGATAGGAAGAAAGACTATATTAATGTCAGGTACAATGTTTTAGGATATAAAATATAAAATCTACTTTAAAGAGAACATTGATTGTTGTGGTAAAAGGTGCTCAGCGATGCTGTTTTACTCGTGAGACTAACAGTGTCGATTTTAACTTTCAATGGATTGATTAATTTAAGGTTTCCAATGTGAGGAATAATCAAAATTAACTTATTGTTATTAGTTTGTGTGAAATTTCCAATGTCGATTATCAATTAATTTTTTACAATAATTAGGTAATTCGGTCGAAATGGGTATCAAAAGGAAAACCCGTTGAATATTCGGAAATAATGATAAATCTTAAATATTGCAATAGACGATTTAATCCTATGCCTATGTTTTTTTTTTTTTTTTTTTTTTTATGTTGTGGGATAGCAAGCGAGCAGACGCGTCGCCTGGTGTTAAGCGATACGCGCCGCCCATAAGCATCCACTCCACTGGGGAGTGGATGTGTTGCTGTCCTCAGGAAAGGGGAAGGATATAAAAGAGGGAAATTGTTAGGGATAACTTGGAGAATCCTTAGCTAGCAGCCGGTTTTTTAGGTATTTATAGGTGCTCTTTTTGAAGGTCTCCATGTTATAAGAATTGGGGAATACTGTAGGTGGTAGGTCGTTCCAGAGTTTTACAGTTCGCGGGAGAAAATTTCGCGTAAAACGAACTGTGGAACTCCGCCAGCAGTCGAGGTGGTGAGGGTGGAACTTATTTTTCTGGCGGGAAGTGCGATAATGAAATTGGGCGGGTGGGATTAGACCAAAAAGTTCTTCAGAACACTCCCCGTAATAGATTCTGTAGAAAATACAGAGTGATGCGATATCTCTTCTAAGCGAGAGCGGATCGAGCTTATTGGAGATTTTTGGGTCGTCAATGATTCGAGTTGCCCGACGTTCAATTCGGTCCAAAGGAAGAAGTTGGTATTGAGGGGCGCCAGCAAACAGATGAGAGCAATATTCCAGGTGTGGACGAACCTGTGCCTTATACAAAAGGAGTAGATGAGCTGATTTGAAATACCTCCTCGATCTGCTTAGTACACCCAACTTTTTTGAAGCTAGTTTAGCTTTATCTTCTAAATGACCTCGAAATTGAACGTCACTCGATATTTGGACGCCTAGGATTCCAATGCTCGGTGAGATATTAAGAGGAGTGTTCTGAAACCGAGGTGAAACGAGGAATGGGGACTTCTTAGTGGAAAACACGCAGACTTGCGTTTTTTTTGGATTGAATTCCACCAAATTGAGTCTACCCCATTCAGAAACTTGATCTAACGAAGTTTCTATAGTATCTACAAGCCCATTTCGACATTCCTCCACATAGGCCCTAGAGACTTGTGAGTGGCCGGAGTAAAAGGCATCCCCCGTACTGTCATCCGCATAAAAAAGCAGTATAACTCCGTAGTATGTACATTATTTTTTGACGTGACAACGTCTTATAATTCGATAGAGCCGCCTGCACGCACGAAAAAACATGACTCATGCGACGTTACCCCACTCTGGGGCGTTCTATTTAAGGCTTGAAGTGCGAGCGAGAGCGCGGAACGAGCGACAAAGAAGCACAATCGGACGTTGTCACGTTCATCTATTGACAGTAAACCGACTTTACAGACAACCAATTTTTTGTCGACGATTATTCCGTCAGTCCTCGGATCACAGACACAATAGAAAATCTATTGTGTCTCGGCCCGATCGGGCCGCTCGGTGGTCAATGGGTTAATGTTGTAATTTGATTTGACAAATTTAACAAGCATATGCTTCTCATGAGTAAAATACATGTATTTTTGATCGTTAGGCCCAGAAGCAGATATTCAACGTGATGAAGTTCGACAGCTACCCGCGCTTCCTGCGCTCGGGCGTGCACGCGGAGTGCGCGCGCGCCGACCTGCGCGGGCTGCCCTGCCCGTACGACCAGGCGACCAAGGTATGCACGCACAGACACACATACGTGCACGCGGAGTGCGCGCGCGCCGACCTGCGCGGGCTGCCCTGCCCGTACGACCAGCCCACTAAGGTGTGCACGTACTTTATCTATACTAATATTATAAAGAGGAAAGGTTTGTAATTATGTATGTATGTATGTATGGTTTTCACGCATAAACTACTGGACCGATTTTGATGAAATTTGGCACAGACAATCTTTAGAACCTGACAAAGAACATAGGCTACCTTTTATTGCGAAATATGTACCACGAGCGAAGCCGGGGCGGACCGCTAGTATATACCGCACATATAGACCGCACGCACGTACACGTACACTCACACAAACATGTACAACATGACACAAATACGCACATAGTGCCACATACATATACGCGTACGCGTGTACGTATGCACATAGCACGTATACACTCATGCCACTATCCACGTATGCAACAAGTAAAAATTCGCCTTTTAGCATGTGTCGATAACATGCATACAGTTTTATTAACATAGAGCACGACTATCGAGTGTTAATTTTTAATTTAACGTACACATCCTATTTACAGCGTCTGAAACTCGCAAACGTAAACAAACCTTGTCATTTTTAATGTCCTTATTCTAAAAAAAATATTTCAATACCTCTTCTATAAACAAGTGGCTAAATCGAAAACTGTTTGCAGCTAAAGAAGTCATCTTCGAACGCGTCAGAGCGACGCCGCTCCGCCGGCCTGTTGCCATGGAGACGAAATGCATCTAGAGATCGGACTGATGAAGACCAGCCGGTTACTGATGTGAGTACATGAATAATTAAAAAAAAACATTTACCCAGTGTTCTTAGATTTCTTGATTTATGTGTTCGCGGAAAAATTCCAACCAATAGCCGCGGCCCTGTCAAAAAAATTTGGTTGTCTGTAAAGTCGGTTTACTGACGATAGTTGAACGTGACAACGTCCGATTGTGCTTCTTTGTCGCTCGTTCCGCGCTCTCGCTTGCACTTCAAGCCTTACATGGAACGCCTCAGAGCGAGGTAACGCCGCATGAGTCATGTTTTTTCGTGCGTGCAGCCGGCTCTATCGAATTGTAAGACGTTGTCACGTCAAAAAAAATCTTTACCCAGTGTTCTTAGATTTGTTGATTTATGTGTTCGCGGAAAAAGGCCAACCAATAGCCGCGGTCCCGTCAAAAATATGTGTCTACGTCACTCAGGCTTTCTAACTATATCTACCTATCATGTGTTATAAAAATCATATGTGAAAGAACGACTTCAAGCTATTGCTAAAATTATTTAAGATATTCAAACCTACAATACTACTTACATACATTTTTCTGTTTCCTGCAGCGCCATTCCAAAAAAATCTTGTGTGACCATTTCACCTACTACGGTATAACAACGTAATAATGTGGCAAGAATCAAACTAAATCTATCTAAATGATAAAATAAGCCATACACAACAACGTTAAACAGTTTATCGTGATATATTGATTCAATGTTAGAAAAACATCATAGAATTTATTATTGGCTTCAAAAGGAGAGGACGAGATATCATTGCAATTTGCAACTAGTCAATATCCAAAATTTTCGTACATAAAAATAATAAGGAACTTAAGAGGCCGTATCGATTTTAAGAGTGATTTTGACGTTATTGGCTATTAAACAAACTGGACAATGAAAATCAATAAATTGTCTCGGACACTTTTTAGATATTGAATAAATCTTTAATTTAAGATATTATAACACATTGTTACTAATTTAGTTTTCTTAAATGAGCTCCTAAAGAATTACAGAAACAAGTCAAAATCACTCTAAAATCGATACGGCCTCTTAAATACAAATGTCAGATCTAAAATTTTGGTAACGGACGTAGTTGATTAATAAATTATTTTACATAATAATTACAAGAAAATTGCATTATTTTATAAACACTCAGTTAAATATTCCCCGCTTATATTATCATGTTGTCGTTTTGTAAGTCAACAAGCAATTTCCTTGTACAATACGTTAAATTATTGTGAAATAGGTTCGCTGCAAGGAAAATGATAACATTGTATTAACTGTAAATATGTACGTTGGCTAGATCTTTACATAAAATTGCATGTTTGCCTTTTATGCGTTTTAACCTAATATTCACATTAACTGATTTATAAAAAACTAGCAAACCGGGCGAACTCCGTTTCGCCACCAGAGACACCTTTTCTTTGCTATAAACCTCACGGAGCCCGAGACCTTTCCAACGAATGCAAAACACCACGATCAAAAGAGTACTCCTAATAAAACTGTAAATTATTTTTTATCTCAAATAAATTAATATTAAATCCACCTATCAATCATTCCAATCGCTTATTTACAATAGTCATATATTTACTCCATATTTGCGCTGACAAAATAATTTACAATAGTATTTGCTTTGCCACGTCTTAGCACGAGCGTGTAACAGTCGTGTATATTATCTCTAGATCAAACAAATTGGATCAACAAAGTCCTGAACATATATGAGTTGTGCTAAATATTTAGCGTAATGATGATGCAACTTTCGTGTTATTTTCGTGGCTTCTTGCCTGTTGTTATATCAAAATTTAAATATCGAAATACATATATGTATATTAAAACGCCTTTCAATTGCGCTTGTGATAGTGATATCATTAATAAACAAAATGAAAAACAAAGGTCCCAAATGAGATCCCTGGGGAACTCCCAATTGTAACGAATTTTGTTTTGTAATATACTCGGGAATGTTAACAAGTTTAATAACATTTTGTGGATACGTGGCGCACCACCGATATTACCGACTTTTGAATACCCATTTTATTTAAATTCCTAGGAAATTTTCATGATGCAATTGATCAAACGCTATACCAAAATCGACTTCATTCTTATACATACATGCAGTAAGTATATCACAACGAATAATATTTCTTGTAGGTTGTAACAGCGAGTCAAACGAACGGCTGTTCCCTATGCCGGGTGGTGTTACCGGGCGGAGCCACCACAGTGGTGGGAGTGGATAACAACCTGACTGTCAGGCGGCTGGTCGATAGACTGCTGCAGAAGAGGAATCTATTGTGCACCGCGTACGATGTTCTGCTTGAAGAGCAGGTAGGGTTTACTTTTTTTTATTGTGTTGAATTTTTTGACATGGACTTTTTTAAATGTTTTGTGTTTTTTATCTTTATGTAGCTATAAATGTGGTTTATATTTTGAGGTTATATGCTATGTGGAGTTTTTGGTAAAAATAATTTTATTTATTAGATGCCCAACATTGAGCATTTTTGATTGATTTTTTATTTTTTTTTGTTGATTGATTGATTTTTTATATCTTTATACGTCACTTGTACATTATATTGTCGTTTGTGATTATATGTAACGTTTGCGTGTGCGTGTTAAGGGCACGACGCGCGTGG